>PVKS010001736.1:83412-133594 GCA_004027875.1 Aplodontia rufa
TTTTTTTTTTTTTTTTTTTTTAAAGAAACAACTTTATTTAGTTTTCACATGGCCTTAGTTGCTCCAATACTTAGTTGTGTACGTGGTGCTGGGGTTTGAACCCGGGTCCTCGTGCTTGCCAGGCAAGCGCTGAAACCGCTGAGCCACCGCTCCAGCCCCTTTCTTTTTCTTTTTTAAAGAGAGAGGGACAATGAGAGAGACAGAGAAAGAGAGAAACAACTTTATTTTTTCACATGGCCTTAGTTGCTGTAACACTTATTTGTGTACGTAGTGCTGGGGTTTGAACCTGGGTCCTCGTGCTTGCCAGGCAAGCACCGAAACCACTGAGCCACCGCTCCAGACCTAACTTGATATTCTTTAGGGACACCAAACCTATCTTTTTATATTGTTCCTTGGTTTATTTAGCATCCACTATTTGTGGACCTGAAATTTGATTTTATTAATATTTATGTATGTGTGTATGTATGTATTTATTTATTTATAGGACTCAACCAAATCTAAGTTATTGAGACTGGCTTTGAACTTGAAATTCTCCTGCCTCAGCCTTCTGACTGCCTGGTATTACAGGCATGCTCCACCACTCCCGGTTATTTATAAATATTTTTATGCACAAAGGAATATTTTCTTTAGTTGTTTTATAAGTACACTAAGGCAAGTGCCATAACCACTGGACCACCACTCCAGCCCAACTTAGGACAATTATTAATTGTCCTGTACCTCATTCATGTGTAAAATGGATCTTACAGTTCTGAGTTATTTTGAGAATCAAATTGAACAATGTATATAAAGCTAGGACACAGTAAGTGCAAAGATGTTAAATTTTCTCTGCTTTTTATATATGTTTTTATATATATATTATATATTTTTTACATAGTTTGAAAGATAAAAAATGCTTTACTATTAAATATTCTTTAGAGTCTTTTGTGATGGCACACACCTATAATCCCAGCTTCTGTGGGATTTCAACAGTAGGATCACAAGTGGGAAGAGAGCCTGGGCAATCTCGCAAGACCCTATCTCAGAATAAAATAAAAAAGGGCTGGGAATGTAGCTAGGTAATAAAGCACTTGCCTAGCATGTGCCTAACCCTGGGTTAAATGTTCATACCTCAGAAAGAAAGTCCATAATTATATTTTTTTGTTTGGAATACATTTTGTACTATTTGACAACTAAAATAATAGATACTTGGAATTTTCTCCCTACTATTTGCCACTTCAGAAAACTACAGTGTGGGTTAGAAAAGCTAAAGTTTGGTTGTAAAATTTCAATACCATTCTCCTCACCCCATTTTTTCATTTTGAGACAAGTTTTTGCTAATTTGCTGAGGCTTGCCTTGAACTCAGAATTCTCCTGCCACTCATGTGCCACCAGGCCAGGTGAAGAAGCCCTCCTAACTTCATTTTGAACTTCCTTTTCCATCCTCTTCTCAAATCACCAGACTTCTTCTTTTCTTTCTTTTTTTCTTTTTCTTTTTCTTTTTTTTTTTTTTAAGAGAGAAGGACAGAGAGAGAATCAGTTTTTTTTTTAGGTCTGAGGACCGAACTCGGAACCTTGCGCATGCTAGGCAAGCACTCATTTTATTTAGTTTTCATTTGGATTCCATTGCTGCTGACACTTTGTTGTGTAAATGGTGCAGGGGTTCAAACCTGTATCCCTGTGTATCCCCAGCATGTGCTGTAACTGCTGAGCCACCACTCCAGCCCCTAGAATTTAGATTTTTAACTAGGAGACATTACCTTACACCAGGCTTACTAATCGTTTTGGGATTTGTTTTTTCCAAGATGGTTTTAGTTAAGTCATTTAATTTTATTTTGTTTATTTATTGTACTGGGAATTAAACCCAGAAGTTTTCTATCACTGAGCTATATCTCCAGTCCTGTAAATTTTTTATTTTGAGGCAGGATCTTGTTAAGTTGCTAAGAGTCACTCTAAATTTCTGAGGCTGGCATTGAATTTACGATTCTCCTTCCTCAGTGTCCCAAATTACTGGGATTACAGATATACACCACCACACCCAGCTTAGTTAAATGAAACGCTTTCACTAGAAACACTAGAAGCTGTTCACAAAAATGAGAACCTTGAAGGGATCAAATAAAAAAATTTAAGTTATTAAAGTATGATATGGGCCTGGGTATTTAACTCAGTGGTACATCACTTATCTAGCATGCACGAAGCCTAGACTCAATCTCTAGCACCACAAGAAAAAAAAGGTAAAAGTATGATGATACAGTAGACCAGACATACCTAGTACTTTTTTTGGTGCAGTACTTTTGTACTGAAAAATATAGTTATGTGTATGTGAAATTACTCAAGGAAAATTCAGAATAAACTTTTTTTTAAAGAGGAAGGACCATGAGAGGGGCTGGGGATATGGCTCAGTGGTTCGGGTGCTTGCCTGGCATGCAGGAGGACACAGCTTCAAACCCCAACACACATACACAAAGAATTGGAGCAACAAAAACCACATGAAAAACTAAAGTTGATTCTCTCTTCTTTCTCTCTGTCCCTCTCTCTGAAAAAGTGAAAAACAAAACAAAGAAAAAATAACCTGGACTTTAAATCCATGCAAAAGGGAGGGACCATGAGAGAGAAAGTAAGAATCCATTTTTTATTTAATTTTTCATGTGGCTTTTGTTGTTCTAACACTTCGTTGTATATGTGGTGCTGGGTTTGAAACCATGTCTTCACACATGCCAGACAAGTACTGTAACCGCTGAGCCACTGGTCTAGCCCCCATCCTCAGTCTTTTTTTATTTTTTGAGATAGGGTCTCACTGAGTTACTCAGGTCCTCACAAGTTTGTTGAGGCTGGCCTTGAATTTGCAATTCTCATGCCTCAGATTCCCCAGTGGCTTGGATTACTGGTGTATGTGGTAGCACCATGGTGGCTTACCTGTGGTTTTTTTTGTTTGTTTGTTTGTTGGTTGGTTTTTGGTTTTTGGTTTATTTGTTTTAAAGAGTGAAGACAGTGAAAGGAAAACAAAAGGAATCAACTTTTAGTTTTTCATGGGTCTTTCCTTGCTCCGGCACTTCGGTATATACATGGTGGTAGGGTTTGAACCCATGTCCTTGCACATGCCAGGCAAGCACTGTAACCAATGAACCACCACTCCAGCCCTTAAGTATGTCTTTCTTAGAGAGGATTTATAGCTATTTACTGTCAATAGTTTCTGTGACTCACAGGGGTTATAAACCACTGTTAAAGTGAGGAAATGGTAATTTAAAAAGGCATAGTTACTCTTTGAAGCCTGTCTGGAAGAGAAGGTATGTACCTGAGAAATAATTTACTATCTAACCATGGTTATTTGATTTGCAAGTTGTGTGGCCCTCTGATTTTGTGAAGTATACATTTGGGGGTTTGGTTTGTTGTTGTTGTTGTGGGGTTTTTTTTCTTAAGTTTTTTTTTTTTGTTTTGTTGTTTTTTTTTTAAGGAAAAGGGACAGTGAGAGAGAGAGAAGCAATTTTTATTTAGTTTTTCATGTGACTTTCATTAATTAGACACTTCATTGAGTTCGTGTGCTGGGATTTGAACTTGCGTACTCACTCTTGCCAGGCAAGCGCCCTAAGCGCCCAGCCACTGCTCCAGCCCCCTGCTGTGGGATTTTTGTTTTGTTTTGTTGCAGTGCTGGGAATTGGACTGAGGGTCTCACGTGGCATCTGCTTAACACTGAGCTACATTGCCAGCGTAGGGTCCCCCTAAATTGCTGAGGTTGGTCTGGAACTTGCCATTCTTTTGCCTCAGCATCTCAAGTGGCTGGGATTCTAGGCTTATAGGCAACCCAGGCTTTGCTTTTTTTTTTTTTTTTTTTTTTTTTTCCCTTGGGGATTGAACCCAGGAGTTCAGTCTGGTAAAGTGGTCTGCCACGAATTATATCCCCAGGCCTACCAGGCCTATGTATTTGGTCATTGTTTCACTTTCCTAGCATAAAACTCCTAAATTCTTGGGATCTTCAAAGTGGTAAATGTTTTTGTATTCTAATGAATTCATTGATGGCTGAGTGGTCCTAGGTAACTCAGAATAGATGGGGCTGGTCACCATCTTATTGGGAAGGGACATGGGCTGAAGGTCAGGTCACCAGTGGCCAGCGATTTGATCATATCTAAGTAGAGAAGCCTTCATAAAAGCCCAAAAGAGAGGCTGGAGCGGTAGCTTGGCAGTTACTGCGCTTGCCTGGCATGTGCAAGTACGCAGGTTCAAACCCCAGTATCACGTACACTACAAAGTGTTAGAGCAACAAAGGCCACATGAAAAACTAAATGAAGTTGATTCTCTCTCTCACTGCCCTCTTTAAAAAAAAAAAAAAAAAAAGCCCAAAAGACTTAGGCGTAGTAGTGCAAGTCTGAAATCCCAATTACTCAGAATGCTGAGGCAGGAGGATTACAAACTTGAGACTAGCCTCTACCGTTTAGAGAGACCCTGACTCAAAAAATAAGAAGGGCTAGGGATATACTTGTGTGGTATAGTTCTTGCCTAATCACCCTAGGAACTAGGTTCAATCCCCAGTACTGGATGGAGGTGGAGGAAGGGTAAAGAGATAGCTGAACCCATGGAGGTTGTTGGAGAGCCTGCCCAGAGAGGGCATAGAAACTCTGGGCCCCTTTCCCCCATACATCAACCTGTCCATTTGTTTATCTGTATCCATTGTTTTATGCTTTGTAATAAACGGGTAAGCATAATTGATGTGGCAAACAAGTTCTGTTAGCCATTCCAGACAATTCATTGAATCTAAAATCAGTCAGAAGCACAGGTAAAATCACCTGGGGCTTGCATTGAGCTTTGGCAGTGAAAGGAGGTAGTCTTGTGGGATGGAACCCTCAATCTGGGAAATCTCACACTATGTGCAAGTACAGTGTCTGAGTTTGATTGAATTAAAGGGTACCCAGCACAGAATTGATTGCTTGCTCAATGAGTGGGGAAACACTGCACATTTTGTGTCAGGAGCGTGATTATTTTTTTCATCTGGTTTTTTGTTTCTCTGACACTTAGTTGTGTATGTGTTGCTAGGGGTTTGAACCTGGGTCCTCAGCATGCCAGGCAGGTGCTCTGACTGCTGAGCAGCCACTCCACCTCCCGAGTTTGTTTATTCTTATTCTCCTATATTATTCCACCTCTGGGTGTTGTTTGGCCTCTGTTGAAGGATAGTAGTCTTTTGACGAATCAGCAATCCTCAGAAAATGACTTCTGAGCACTCTGATTCTGAAGAATGTCCTTTCTCAGGTTTTAAGTAGCAACAAATCTCAGTAGTATTCTAACATTCTCATGACGGTTTTATTTTTCTTAGATGAAGAAATGTTAAACGGCAATATTGTGAATATTTAGTTATGATATTCTAAATTCATGCTTTTTCTTTTTTAGTGTATGTGCTTAATTTTCAGAGGTTTAATTAGAAAGGTACATGTGTTTATGACTTCTTTTTTTTCCATTGTTGTTTGGCAGTGAGAGATTGAACCCAGGGCTCCAGGCATAATAGTCAAGGGTTCTACCTCTAAGCTACATCCCTGAACCCATCCTTTAAATTTTCTTTTCTCTTGAAATTTTTTTATTTTGAGCTGATTGTGGTGGCGCATTCCTGTAATCACAGTGACTCTGGAGGCAGAGGCAGAAGGATTACCAGTTTAAAGCCAGCCTCAGAAACATAGCAAGGCCCTGAGTAGCTTAGTGAGACCCAGTCTCAAAATAAAATATAAAAAGGCAGGGAAGGGCTTGGAGCAGTGGCTCAGTGGTTATGCGATTGCCTGGTTTGCAGGAGGATGAGAGTTCAAACTCCAGCACAGTGTACACAACAAAGTGTCAGGGCAACAAAAGCCACGTGAAAAACTTAACAAAATTGATTCTCTCTCACTGTCCTTCCCTCTCTTAAAAAAGGAAGGGGGGCAGTGGATGTGGCTCAGTGGTAAAGTGCCTGTGGGTTCAATCCCCGGTAACAACAAAAAGCCAATTTTTTTTTTAAACAGGATCTTACTAAGTTTCTTATCCTGGTTACCAACTTGTAATCCTTATGTCTTAGCCTATGGAGTAACTGGGATTACAGATGTTAGCTGCTGTGCCCAGGTCCTAAATTCTCATCAGATATATTTTTTAGGTATTTCCTAGGACATATTGGCATATTTGGTTACTAAGATTTTCCTTTTTATTTCTAGGCGGTCTATGCTTACTTGGTGCTTATGCTGACAGTGATGACGATGAAAGTGATGCTTCCGAAAAACCAGCACAATCCAAAGAAGCAAACGGAAACCAGTCAGCCGATATTGATAGTACACTGGCCAATTTCCTGGCGGTTAGTGGTGCATTTGTTTGAGTTTTTAGTTATTGAACCCTCTCTGGGACCAAACATGGTCAGCATGCTTGTCAGTCTGAGTGTCCCTCTCCCTTCTTACTTGTGTTCTTCTTCTGTCCTTATCTCTCTGCCTCATTAAAAAACTCTCAGTAAGGAGAAGGAAGGAGAATAAAAAGGTTGGGGGAAGTTGTAATTAGAAGCATTTCTGAACTGAGAATTGAGCGTGTAGGATTTTTTTCCAGTTGTAGCCATATTTTGCAAGTTTCTGATTTCCATGTCTTTGATGCATTTGTTCTTTTCATTCTGCAGGAGATTGATGCCATAACAGCCCCTCAGACTGCAGCTCCTGTGGGCGCTTCTGCTCCACCTCCAACTCCACCTCGACCAGAGCCAAAGGAAGCAGCAACATCTGCCCTTTCTTCTACATCAAATGGAACAGACTCAGCCCAAACACCAGGGTGGCAGTATGATACTCAATGTTCACTGGCAGGAGGTAAGTGTGATCCCTTGTTTACAGAAATCTTTTTTTTTTTTTTTTTTTTTTTCTAAGAGAGAGAAGGACAGAGAGAATCAATTTTCATTGAGTTTTTCACATGGCTTTTGTTGCTCTGACACTTAGTTGTGTATGTGGGTGCTGGGGTTTGAACTCACATGCTGGGCAAGTGCCGTAACCGCCAAGCCATGGCTCCAGCCCCTGTTTACAGAAATCTTAAGTGCAGTCCTTAAAGTTGTTCTAGGCATTCGCATTCCTAAGGAAGAAAGTCCAGACTTACTTTAGCCCCACACTTCAGGATTCTGGCCTTTTAAATGCAGTATTTGGAAGAATAGGTAGGGTAGAATGGTCTCTGGAAACTTATCAGATGTAATTTCTAACTTGAAAAGTAGTTGCTTGCCCATTTAATTGGAACTCACGTATACTTGTACTTGCCAGGCAAGCACCATAACTGCCCAGCCACCACTCCAGCCTGGAATACATTTTTTTGTTGTTGTTTTGTTTTTTCGTTTTTTCAAGAAAGAGGGGACAGTGAGAGAGAGAAAGAGAGAAGCTATTTTTATTTAGTTTTTCATGTGACTCTCATTCCTCGGACACTTCGTTGTGTACATGGTGCTGGCGGGTTTGAACTCGCCTACTCACGCATTATCAGGTAAGTGCCATAACTGCTGAGCCACACCGCTCCAGCCCCCAGAATATATTTTTGAAGTAGCAAAGTGCCTTTTTTTTTTTTTTAACCATGTACATATAGGTGATTAAATGTTTATTGAGAAAATAATTCTAGAGGTTGTATGCAATGGCACACACCTGTAATCGCAGCTATTGTGAGGCATATGTGGGAGTATCAGAAATTCAAGGCCAGCCTCAGTGAAAAAGTGAGGGGGAAGAGTGGTGGCTCTTGGCAGTTATGGCACTTGCCTGGCATTGCATGAGGACACAGGTTCAAACCCCAGCACCACGAACGCAATTATACAACAGTGTTGGAGCAACGAAAGCCACATAAAAGATTAAATAAAATTGATTCTCTCTTTTAAAAAAAAAAGAAAGAAAGAAAAAAAATGAAAGGTCTGGGGGGGGTGTAGCTCTATTGTAAAATGCTCCTGGGTTCAATGCCTAGTACCAAAAAAGAACCCCCCCCCCCATGGTTGTGGGGATTGAACCCACTGAGCTATATCCCCGGTCCCCAGCTTTTTTTTTTTTTTTAATAAGAGAGAAGAACAATGAGAAAGAGAGAAACAATTTCTATTTAGTTTTTCACGTGGCTTTCATTGCTCCGAGACTTTGTTGTACATGTGGTGCTGGGGTTTGAACTCACATACTCACGCATGCCAGGCAAGCGCTATAATGCTGAGCCACTGCTCCAGCCCCAGCTCTTTGAGTTTATGGTGGGGCTCACTAAGTTGCCCAGAATGGCCTCAATGTTTTGTTTTTTTTTTTTAAGAGAGAGAGAAACAAATTTTTATTTAATTTTTCATGTGGCTTTCATTGCTCTGAGACTTCTTTGTGTACGTGGTGCCGGGGTTTAAACTTTCTTTGTGTACATGGTGCCGGTGTTTGAACTTGTGTACTTGCACATGCTGGGCAAGTGCCATAACCAACAAGCCACACTACTCCAGCCCGGAATGGCCTCAAATTTAATGATGCTCCTGCTCAGCCTCCCAAGTCACTGGGATTATAGGTATATGTCACTGTGCCCTGCTTGTTGAGAAAATAATTTTTATAACTTTTTTTTTTTTTTAAGAGAAAAAGAGTTAATTTTTTATTTTTTTATCTGGTTTCTGTTTTTCCTCCACCTAGCTGTCTATGTGGTGCTAGGGATTGAACCCAGGTTCTGATGAATGCCAGGCAAGGGCTGTACTGATGAGCTCCCTCACCAGGCAGAGAAAATAATTTTTGGTGTTAGACCAGAGGTTCTCTATTATGTGTGTGGTGGGACGTTGGCCCCAAAGGATATTTTACAATTCCCAGAAATAATTTTGGTTATTCCAGTGTAAGGGTGTTAACTCTTTGTGGGTGGAGGTCAGGGGTTCTGCTAAATAATTTACATAGGACTACCCCTTAGAGGCCTAGCAACTGAAAATGTTCTTTTTTTTTTTTTTTTTTTTTTTAAAGAGAGAGGGACAGTGAGAGACAGAGAATCAAATTTTATTTAGTTTTTCATATGGCCTTCTTTTCTCCAAGACTTCATTGGGTACATGATGCTGGGGTTTGAACTCACATACTCGCTCATGCTGGGCAAGTGCTGTAACCACTTAGCCACTGCTCCAGCCCCAACAACTGAAAATGTTCTAACAAATGTTCTCATAATACCAAGTTTGAAAAACTTGTTGTGGCTTTAGACTTGATTTGATGTAGGTCAGATCTGTGGAGGGATTTGCACTTCTTAAAATTTGTTATATTTCCTTTAGTTGGAATTGAGATGGGAGATTGGCAAGAAGTCTGGGATGAGAACACAGGATGCTATTATTATTGGAACACACAAACAAATGAAGTGACCTGGGAGTTACCTCAATACCTTGCCACCCAGGTACAGGGATTACAACATTACCAGTCCAGGTAAGAGGAAACTTAAAGAAGGAGGAAGATAGTTTTATATTACGTTGATTGTATTTGCCTTCTTTTTCCTTTGCTAAGTCTTTTTTTTTTTTTTTTTTTAAGTTCTGTAACAGGTGCTGAAACTAGTTTTGTGGTAAATACAGAAGCATATACAAAGGAGAAAGCAGTTCCTGTTTCCAGTAGTAAAAGTGGACCCGGAATAGCTAAACGAGAAGTTAAAAAAGTAAGTGTTGTAACTTTCCTTGCTAGCATATTTTCTAGTCGTAATAAACTTGATATGGCTAATATGTCACAACACAAATTTTATTTAAATAGCTTTCTGTATATCATTCAGCATTTACAGCACTTAACCAGTTCAGTGCTTCTTTCAAGGTGTTATGGTGTCGTTGAAGCTCCTAGAGTCTTTGAGAATAATTTAGGACTAGCCAAGGAGGCACAGGTTCCAGGTCCCCATCCCTACTTCAGGCAGAATTGTTCTATTTTAAGATTCTATGTTGAGGGCTGGGGCGGTGGTTTGGAGGTTACAGTACTTGCCGTGAGTATGCAAGTTCAAACACTACCAGCATGTACACAATAAAATCTCAAAGCAATACAAGCCACATGAAAAACTACATAAAAATTGTTTCTCTCTCTGATTGTCCCTCTTTCTATGAAAAAAAAAAAAGATTCTGTGTTGAATTTTTTTTTTTTTTTTTTTTTTTAAGAACAACTATCTTACATGTTAAAAACTACTACAGGTAAACTATTCCTTCTCAGAAATGCTTGAGACCAGAAGTGTTACAGATTTAGGATGTTTTTTATTTTGTAGCTTTCATATATACATAAAGAGATTGCATATGGAACCTAAGTCTAAACTCGGTTCATTTATGTTTCTTGTACCTTACACATATACATTGGTAATTTGACAGAGTATTTTTAGTGTGCCTATCTGTGGCATTACTCAAAAAGTTTTGGGTTTGGTAGCATGTGGTTTATTGATTTAGAGATGCTCAGCTTTTCCTATTGAAACTTGAGCATTTCTAAAGCATTATCAGGAATGTGTGTTCAGTTACAATTAATCTTGTTTTTTTTTTTTTTAATCAGAAAGTACTTTCTGGCCAGGTGCAGTGGCATATGCCTGTACCCAGCAGCTCAGGAGGCTGAGGTAGGAAGATCACAAGTTCAAAGCCATCCTCAGCAGTTTAGCCAGACTCTGCCTCAAAAGAAAATATGAAAAGAGCTAGGAAAACTGGAGTGGTAGCTCAGCAGTGGGAGTGCTTGCCTGGCATAGGGAAACTCCCAGGTTCAAAAACACCACATACGTAGCTGTTGGACAAACAAAACCAGATAAATAAATAAAGTTGATTTTTCTCTCCCTTCCCACTACTCTTTTAAAAAATGGTGTGGACTGGGGATGTGGGTCAGTGGTTAAGAAGCACCTCTGGGTTCGATCCCCAGTTTAAAAAAATTAGGTTTTTCTTTTGATACTGAGGGGATTTAATCCAGGGGCACTCTATCACCGAACTGGATACCCAACCATTTCTGTTTTTTATTTTGAGAAAAGATCTCAAAGAGTCTGGCCTTGAATTGTGATCCTCCTGCTTTAGCAACTCCCAAGTCACCAGGATTATAGTCGTGTGTCACCAATCCCAGCTGAGAAAGTACTTTTTCATGGGTGGGGCTATAGCTCAGTGTTAAATTACTTTCCTAGCTTACTTTCTGTTCTAATAAGCTTGATATGTCTTATATTTCACAACACATATGGGTTCTGTTTTAGTTTAACTTAAATCTCAAGTGGTAGAACACTTGCCTAGCCTATGAAAGGTTCTGGCTTCCAACCCCAGCATTGTGAGGAATGAAAAAAAATTCCTTTTAATCTTTATAACTCCAGGACAGGTGTAAAGCAAGTTATGTACCAATCAGAAATAAACATGTTCTTTTTTTAAAAGAAAGTGAGAGAGAGAGGCTCCATTTTATTTATTTTTTCTTCTGATCTTTGTTTCCACGACACTTCGTTTTATATATAGTGCTGGGATTTGAATGCAGGTCTTCATGCAAGCCAGGTAAGCGCTCCAACAGCTGAGCCGCTGCTCCAGCCCCAGAAATAAGCACTTTTAAGCACAGTCACACATTTCACTTTAGAAATATTTTACATTCCTCTAAATTGCTTTCACAGCATAACCTGTGAGTTTTTTTTATTTTACGGAAGAGGAAGGTGAAGATTTATTCAGTCGGGTGTTGAGCTAACAAAATGCTGGTCATAGGTCTGCCTTTTTCCTATTAGTCTGTCCTTTGACACTCTGAGAATAAGGGTAGGATATATTTGAGTCCCAACCAGAACAGGATTCTAGATCAATAGGGCTTTTTTTTTTTAATAAGAGGGACAGTAAGAGGAAGAATTTCATTCAGTTTTCCATGTGGCTTTTGTTGCTCTGAGACTTCGTTGTGTACATGGTGCTGGGGTTTGAACTCACATACTCGCGCATGCCGGTCAAGCACCGTAGCAGCTGAGCACCGCTCCAGCCCCTTTATTGAGTTTTTCACATGGCTTTCGTTGCTCTGACAATTGTGTATGTGGGTACTTGCGCATGCCAAGTAAGTACCATAACCACCAAGCCACCACTCCATCCCCAACTGTAGGTCCTTTTAATGGAAATAAAGGGGCAAATTCTTTGAAAATTAAGTGAGACTAACTGATTTTATTCTTTATAGGAAGTAAACGAAGGAATTCAAGCTCTGTCAAACAGTGAGGAGGAGAAGAAAGGGGTAGCAGCCTCACTGCTTGCTCCTTTATTGCCTGAGGGAATAAAAGAAGAAGAAGAAAGATGGAGAAGAAAAGTAATTTGTAAAGAAGTTGAGCCAGTTTCAGAGGTGAAAGAATCTAGTACAGCAGCAGAAGAAGCAGCATCAACAGTAAAGCCACAGGAAGTTATGTTGGACAATATAGAAGACCCTTCTCAGGAGGACCTTTGCAGTGTTGTTCAATCTGGAGAAAGCGAGGAAGAAGAGGAACAAGATACCCTTGAGCTGGAGCTAGTTTTGGAAAGGAAAAAGGTAAGATTTGAAGGTTGAAGGTACATTTTTCTCCCCTTGGTACTGTTGGCTTTAGAGATCATTCTACTCAATAGCTTTTTTTTTTTTTTTGGTATCCCTGTATTTAGGTATTGTTTTTGTTTGTTTTAGAGAAAGAATGAGAATCAATTTTATTTCATTTTTCATGTGGCTTTCATTGCTCCAACACTTCATTGTGTACATGGTGCTGGGGTTCAAATCCACTTCCTCGTGCACGCCAGGCAAGCACTGCATCCACTGAACCAGTACTCTAGCTCCTCCCTTCAGTGAGACAGAGAGAATCAGTTTTACTTAGTTTTTCATGTGGCTTTCATTTCTCTGACATACTTATTTGTGAACACAGTGCTGGGAGTTCAAACCCATGTTGTTGTGCATGCCAGGCAAGTGCCATAATCACTGAGCCACCACTCCAGCCCTGTACTTTTCTTTTTAAAAAGATGGTTCTCTGTAAACTTTCTTTATTGAGAAGTTGGTTTTTACCTATTTTCTGCCCTGTTTTTTGGGGGGGCAGTTTCATCTCCTGTTTTCTTAAAAGATGCAGTTTATTTTTGTGTGTGTGTGAGTGCACACACTGTGTATTGATTGAACCCAGTGGCATTTAATCACTGAGCCACATCACCACCCTTTTTATTTTTTGTTTTGAAACAGGGTCTTGCTAAATTGCTTAGGGCCCTGCTAAGTTCCTGGAGCTGACTTTGTCATCCTCCTGTGTCAGCCTCCTGAGCCTCTGGGATTATATGTGTGTACCACTGCTCCCAGCAACAGTTAATATTTTATAAAAGCTTTCCCCATTTGAGAAATTTGAAGATATGTGTAAGGAATAGCTAAATTAAGTTTTGTTTTGTTTTGTTTGGGATATACATTTTGGAAAATGAATATATTCTTGGCTCTCTAAAACTTATCCCATCCTAATCAGCACTTGGTTACTGTAATTGCAAATAAGTATTACTGAGTAGCAGTAGTATAGGAAGCATAATATTTGGTTGTGATGGAAAACAGCACTAAGAAATTCTTTATATTGTGAAAGGTCTATAATCCCAGTGGCTCAGGAGGCTTAGGACAGGAAGATTACAAGTTCAGAGCTAGCCTTTGCTACTTAGACGTTGTCTCAAAGTGAAAACAAAAAAGAACTACAAATCTCACTTAGTGGTATGGTGCCACTCAGAAATGCCCCCCTCCAAAAAAAAAAAAAGAGAGAGAGAAATTTTCCAAGGTTGTAGTCAAGTCTGTCACTCTTTGTACTCACAGATGCTTAAATGTGTGATAAGCAGTTAATGATACTCTAACTTTATAATCGCATTCTTTGTAGGCAGAATTGCGAGCCTTGGAGGAAGGAGATGGTAGTGTGTCAGGGTCTAGTCCACGTTCTGATATCAGCCAGCCAGCATCTCAGGATGGAATGCGTAGACTTATGTCTAAAAGAGGAAAATGGAAGATGTTTGTTCGAGCTACCAGTCCAGAATCTACCAGCCGGAGTTCTAGCAAAACTGGACGAGAGACTCCAGAAAATGGAGAAACTGGTAACTCATGCTTCACATTAAGCTATATTTATTTGACTACTTAATTGTTTTGGGGGTGTCCGGAATTGAATGCAGGACCTTGTGTATACAGGAAAACACCCTGCCCTTGAGCTGTAGCCATAGCCCTCATTAAACTTCACAATTGAATAGTTTTGAGGGGAAACCCTCCCCTTTTTCTTGTTTCTTCTCTTACTAGCCAAAAAAGGGAGATCGTACTTTTATTTTTTGACTTTGGGGAGAGTGCTAGGAAGTAAGCCTGATATCACGTCTCTTCCTTTTCCTGTTGGACATAGAGGAGTCGAATTTGAGGCTGGCATCCATTGGGTGGTATGTTCATTACAAAGCAGGGGTTACTTCTCCCTCAAAAGCATAAAATCAGGCTGACAGCTCTCTTTTTATATCACTTGCCCTAAAAATGAGAAACCCCTGGGTTCTCCTTTGCTTATTCTTTTAGTTGGTAAGCAAGGAAGGCAAGGACTACCTCTGGCAGACCAGCCTGAGAGTGGGTGGGAAGAGATATCCTGAATATGACCAAGTAAAATGGAAGAAGCCCTGCTGCATGTCCCAGTCTTTTAGCAAGCGCTGAATAAAGTTAATGGGATTTTTGTTTTTGTTTTTTTGGTATGTTTGTTTTCTTTTGTTTTTTAAAGAGAGAGAAAGAGAGAATCAATTTTTATTGAGTTTTTCACGTGGCTTTCGTTGCTCTGACACTTAGTTGTGCATGTGGGTGCTGGGGTTTGAACTTGTGTACTTGCACATGCTGGGCAAGCACCATAACCACCGAGCCACCACTCCAGCCCCTTGTTTTGTTTTTTGAAGAGAGAGAGAGAGAGAATTTTATTTTTTCATCTGACTTTTTGTTTCCCTGACACTTAGTTGTGTATGTGGTGCTGGGGTTTGAACCCAGGTCCTTACACATGCCAGGCAAGTGCCATAACCACTGAGCCACCGCTCCAGCCCCTAAAGCTAATGTTTTGGTTTTGTTGTTGTTGTTGTTTTCTTTTGTTTTTTTAAAGAGAGAGGGACAGTGAGAAACAACTTTATTTAGTTTTTCACACGGCCTTTGTTGCTCCAACACTTAGTTGTGTACATGGTGCTGGGGTTTGAACCCAGGTCCTCGTGCTTGCCAGGCAAGCACCGAAACCGCTGAGCCACCGCTCTAGCCCAAAGCTAATGTTTTAATACTTGCCTGACCCTGATTCTGTAGTGGAAACTTAGCACTATAACCTGAATGTCAAACCTTCAGTACACTTAACAGAAGTTACTTTTATAGGTTATGGTTAAAAAAAATAAAAACACACTGGTGCCTAGTGCTTTGGTGCACGCCTGTAATCCCAGCAGCTTCTGAGGCTGAGGCAGGAGGATCATAATTTCAAAGCCAGCCTCAGCAACTTAGCAAGGACCTGTCTTAAAAAATAAGATGTACTGGGCATATGGCTCAGTGTTAATTGCTTTGGATTCAATCCCTGGTACCCACTTCCACCCCTGCAAAAATAAATAGAATGAACAACAACAAAAGAAAACCTAAAAACCTAGTAGACATGCTGAGTTTTTCTCAGTCAGCAGTATAAAATAACACAAAGTATAATTCTAAAAATCCCTTTATTCTCATCCCTTACCCTGGTATTCATTTTCTCTATCTTGTATACATATGCTCCTCTAGACCTTTTCCTCTCCTTTATATACAGTTGTATGAGTGTGTTCATTTTTGAATATGTGAATTTCACCATGTATGAGACTATACCATACGGATTATTAGGCAACATTTTGTTCACTTACAGTCTTTTTTTTTTTTTTTTTAACAGAGAGAGAGAGAAAGATAGAATCAATTTTATTTTTTTATTTTGCTCCAACACTTCATTGTGTATGTGGTGCTGGGGTTCGAACCTGAGTCCTTGCACATGCCAGACAAGCACAATAACCGCTAAGCCATGGCTCTAGCCCCTCACTTACAGTCTTAAAAAAAATCATTGTTTTTAACCACTGAGTGCTATAGGTATGTTTATGAACTTTATTGATGGATATTTGTTGTGCCCATGTTTTACTTTTTTTTTTTTTTTTTTTTTTTTTAAAGAAAGGGCAGTGAGTGAAAATCAATTTTGTTTAGTTTTTCATGTGGCCTTCGTTGCTCAGAGACTTCATTGTGTACATGGTGCTGGGGTTCAAACCCAAGGTTACGGCACTTGCCTGGCATATGAGAGGACGCTGAGGCAGGAGGATCATAAATTCAAAGCCAGCCTCAGTGATTTACCAAGTTCCTAAGCAACTTGGCGCAAAATAAACCGAGCTGGCTGGGGATGTGGCTAAGTGCCATTGGGTTCAATCCCTGGTAACAAAAAGTAATAATAATAATGAGGCTGGACCAGTTGTGGTGGCACATGCCTGTAATCCAAGGATCGAAAGGTAAGGCCAGACTGGGAAACCTAGCAAGACCCTGTCTCAAAATAAAAAGGAATAGGGTTGTAGCTTAATGGTAGAGAGTTTGCTTAGCCTATTCAAAGCTGTGTGTGCATTCCCAAGCAGTGCTAAAATATAATGCTGCGTTTATGTTCTCGGAAATACCCCATAGCCAGGTGCAGTGTCACACACCTGTAATCCCAGCAACTTGGGAGGCTAAGGCAAGAGGATTGCAAGTTGAAGACCAACTTGACCTAGCAGTATACAGAGCTATTAATCTGTGTTCTAAGGACCTATCTCAGAATAAAACAGCACTGGGGATTTGGCTCAGTGGTTAAGTGCCCATGGGTCAATCCCTAGTACAAAAAAAAGGATTGACCAGAGCCAAAACTAGTTCTCAAATCTTTTGTAATTGATATCTTTGTTACAAAATGATTTAGGTTTTATGTATAAACCAGGAGCAGTACCACATGCCTGTAATACCAGTGACTGGGGAGGCTGAGACAGGAGGATCACAAGTTTGAGGCCAGCCTCAGCAATTTAATGAGACCTTGTCTCAAAATAAAAGGGACTGAGGATGCTGCTGAGTGGTAAATTGCCCCCCCACCCCCTAGGTTAAATCCTTAGTACCCAAAAAATGAACAAATATATGTATGGGTATAAGGGTATAAGTTAATTTGAGTATAGACGTTAAATAAAGATAAGAGAATTTATGTGTTCTACTTCATTTAAGTTGGTGGTGAATCTATTCTGCTACCAATATGCAGCAGCACTAACCAGATCAGGTGGGTCCAATATAGATTTTTTGGTAGAATTTTATTTTTTTGGTTTGTGGCATATGTTTTGTTTGTTTTTACATAGACAGGGTCTTGCTATGGTCCCCAGACTGTCTGGAACTCAAATTCAAGTGATTTTCCTGCCTCAGCCTCCTGAGTAGCTATGGGATGATAGGTGCATATATCACCTGTCTAAGTAATTTCCCTGCAAATTTTAAGCAGTTCAGGAAGGAATTTGGGTCAATGGCATTTAATTCTGCTTTAATTCTGAATGCTTTCTCCTGCCCTATCCAGCTTGGTAAAGAATTATTACATATGTTAGGTTTGTTGTCCATCTTTTATGAGGAATTGAAGCAATGGTATTCTGAAAGAAAAATTAGAAAAGATGGTAGAGGTAGGTAAGAAGGAAGGGAAAGCAGAAACTGTAGGCTAATGTGGTAGATAGAACATAGTGACTCTTCATATGCGCATTTTAAGATGGGATAGTTTTTTTTTGGCTTTATAAAGGTACAAGTAGGTTGTATAAAGATAGTAGATGACAAATTATTGGAACTTTAACAAGTAAGGAAGACAGGCAAAGAAGAGAAAATTCTTGTTCAGTTATCTCTTCTACAGGGGAATAAAATGTGTTGTGGACTCTGTTGGTGTTGGTTTTTTTGGTTTAATTACATGTTTTCCTTTTTAGCAGTGGGTGCTGAAAATTCAGAAAAAATAGATGAAAATTCAGACAAAGAGATAGAAGTAGAAGAATCCTCAGAGAAGATAAAAGTACAAACAGCACCTAAAGTGGAAGAAGAACAGGATTTGAAAGTATGTATGGGACTTAATGTGACTTGACAAATGCTTTTTAAAGGGGCAGCCATTAAACTACTTTATATTAGCAAGTAATAAATGTATACTATCTCCAGACCTATATCTTTCCTTATATTAGGTGAAACATAATGAGACTGAATTAAGGAATTACAGGGCTGGCTTGGTGCTGAGAACTTTTTTGAAAATTCAGAATGCTTGCTTACTTTGTTTAAAGCTAACCCTTCTTTTGGAAAGAAATAATAGCTTATCAATGTAGACTTCTCAGAGCTAGGGATGTAAATTAGGGGTACAGTGCTTGCTTACCATGTATGAGGCCTTGGGGGGCTGTGGAGTGTCCATATACATGCACGTGTGTGTGTGTGTGAGAGGTTCTCTGGTTTGGAAGTACTTAAAGATTAAAAGCTTAATTTATACATGAAACTAAGACAAGTTTGCTTTTAATTGCATTTCTAATGTAATCTCATGAGGAAAATTGAGTTAGGTAAATACTATCGTCCCTTAGTATCAATGGGGGATTGGTTATAGGACCAAGTGGCAAATCTAAAATTTAAGTCCTTTATGTAAATTAGCATATTATATGCATATAATCTGTACATATTCTTCCATATACTTTATTTATTCATGTTATTTATTGCATTACAGGGCTACATTTCCAGCCCTGTGTTTTTTATTTTTCAGACAGGTCTTACCCTCGGCTGGTCTCAACTTTGTGATTCTCCTGCCTCAGCCTTTTGAGTTGCATAGATTATAAGGTGTTGCCTAGTCTCATACACTTTTTCTTTTTTCTTTAGTTTTTTTTTTTTTTTTTTTTTTTTTTTTTTTTTTTTTTTTTTTTTTTTTTTTTTTTTTTTTTTTTTTTTTTTTTTTTTTTTTTTTTTTTTTTTTTTTTTTTTTTTTTTTTTTTTTTTTTTTTTTTAAGAAAAAAGGGACAATGAGAGAGAGAGAGAAGCAGTCATTTAGTTTTTCATGTGACTTTCATTTCTAGGACACTTTGTTGTGTACGTGGTAGTGGGGTTTGAGCTTGCGTACTTGCACATGCCAGGCAAGCGCTGTAACAGCCAAGCTACCACTACAGCTGCACATGCACCCCCACCCTTGCCTTTTTTTTTTTTTAAGAGAATCAAAAAAAATATTTTTCCCATCTGGCATTTGTTTCTCCAACACTTGATTGTGTACCTGGTGCTGGGGTTTGAACCCAAGTCCTTGCACATGCCAGGCAAGAGTTCCAACCATTGAGCCACCACTCCAGATCTTTCTTATACTTTATTTTGAGACAGGTTGTCACTGAGTTGCTTATGGCTAGGGTTGCTTAGTGACTGGAATTGCCTGACACTTAGTTTTGTACGTGGTGCTGGAGTTCAAACCCATGTCCTTGCACATGCCAGGCAAGCATCGTAACTGCTAAGCCACCGCTCCAGCCCCTGTGTTAGCTTTTAAGTGTGGTCTGTTGGGAGAACTTTTGGGTGTTCTTTTGACTTTAGAGTTTAATCACTAGTGTTGAACCATGTAGAAGGTGTTTTTGTTTGGTCCCCTCCCCCCCCAGAGAGAGGGAGAGAGAATCAGTTTTATTTAGTTTTTAATTTGGCTTTCATTGCTCAGACACTTCTTGTGTATGTGGTGCTGAGATATGAACCATGTCCCTACACATGCAAGGCAAGCACCTAAACCACTGAGCCATTACTCCAGCCCCTTAGAAGTTGCTTAAGAATTTGTTTTAAGCCTTTATCATGTTCTTAAGAATTTAAGGCTTTATCATATAGTCTAAGCAGTTAATAATGGATAAATTAAAAGTTGGGGAACAGTTATATCATTCAGGATCATTTCTCCCACCCCAGGTTTATTGAAGTATAATGTCAAAAATTATGTGTTTATATGTTACATATTTATAGTATGTTACAGTGTAATGTTATATAATCAGCATGATGTAATTTGTGCACAGCAAATAATTAACATTTTAGTTCTTCTCAACAAATTTCAGTTAAATAGCTTGTTTCTTAAGTGACACAAGGTCTTCCTAAGCTGCTTAGAACCTCACTAAGTTGCTGAGGTTGGGATCCCGAGACACTGAGATTATAAGCATGTGCCACTGCATATGGCTAGGAATGTAGTATTCTTAACTGTTCTCACCAGGCTGTATTTTAGATTCCCAGAACTAACTTAGCCTATAATGAAAGGTTATACTCTTTGACCACCATCTCCATTTCCCTGTTACTCCAGTCCTTGGCAGCAACGATTCTAGTTCTTTCTTTGAATTTCTTTTTTTAAGATTAGGATCTGTTTTCAACTGTTGAATTCCATGTTGTGTTAGAATGTACTATGACAGTGTGAGTAGAAGAGTATTTGATTCCTATAGACCTGTTGTTATTTATCATTGTTATGTGAGTTTTTTTACTATGAATGAAAATTTTATCTTCTGTTCGCCTCGATGCTGCTGTGAAAAGGGTTTTTTATACTCAGACTCGTTTTGTTTTCTTTGCAGTGCTCAAATTGAACTCAAGGCCGCCTCATGCATGTTGGTCAAGTGCTCTACCATTGAGCTAACCTCCCCAGTCCAAGACTCTCATTTGTAGGATATATAACAATAAATGAAAGATTTTACATGATAAATAAGGCTGATTCTATTTTTGTTTGTTTGTTTTCTTTCCTACATTGCAGTTTCAAATTGGAGAACTGGCAAATACCCTGACGAGTAAATTTGAATTCCTGGGCATTAATAGACAGTCCATCTCCAACTTTCATGTGCTGCTCTTGCAGACTGAGGTAATTCAGTTGTGTTTGATTAAACAGTTTGAATGGGACATTGGGTATTAGGTGTATGTCGTGCTTTCTTTTTAGTCCTGAGGTTGGTTGTTTCTCTTTCTTGTACTAAAAATTGAACCCAGGGGTTTTCCGCTGAGTTATGTCCTCAGCCCTATTTATTTTTTATTTTGTGACAGGGTGTCAATGTATTGCTGAGGTTTGCCTGGAACTTGCAATCCTCCCATCTCTGCCTTTTGAGTAGCTGGGATTAGAGGTGTGCTGTAGCACCTCGTTTAATTCCTAACTTTTATTCTGTTTTTTTATTTTCTATTAGGAAGGGAGAGAAAGAGAATCAACTTTATTTAGCTTTTCATCTGGTCATTGTTTGAACTCGGGTCCTTGCCAAGCAAGAGAGGGTCAGTGAGAAAGAGTCAAATTTTTTTTTTTTAGGGTTTTTTTTTTCATGTGGTTTTCATTGCTCCCAAGCTTTGTTGTGTACGTGGTGCTGGGGTTTGAACCCATGTACTTGCACATTCCAGTCAAGCGCCATAACTGCAGAACCATCACTCCAGCCTCCTGTTTTATTTTTTTAAGAGAGAGGGACAGTGAGAGAGAAAGCGAGAAGCAGTTTTGTGTAGTTTTTCATGTGGCTTTCGTTGCTCTGAGGCTTCACTGTGTACGTGGTACTGGGGTTTGAAATCGCGTACTTCTCCATGCAAGGCAAGCACCGTAACTGCTGAGCTACCACTACAGCCCCCTCTGTTTTGTTTTTTAGAGAGAGAGGGACAGTGAGAGAAAAAGAGAATCAATTTTTAGTTTTTCATTTGGTTTTCATTGCTCTCACACTTCGTGTACATAGTGCTGGGGTTTGAACTCACATCCTCAGGCTTGCCCGGCAAGTGTCATAACAGGTGAAGTCCAGCCCGCTCTGTTTTGTTTTTAAAGTAGTTTTTCTTTGGGTTGGAGCATTTTCCTGCCCATGTCCACGGACCCTAGGCTTAAACCTCAGCACCACTTACGCAACTAAGTGTCGGAGCAACAAAGGCCAGATGGAAAAATAAATGAAATTGATTCTCTATCATTCTCTGCCTCTTTTTTAAAAAAAGAAAGAAAGTTAATATGTGCATCACAGGAAATGAAAAAACACAAGCAAAGAACAAAGCCATCAAGTCACAAGCAGCTCATTTGGTTGCGTCTGTCCAGGTCCTGTGCATGTACACATCATCCCATTTTGTGTGATTAAGAACATAGTGTATATCATGCTTTTTCATACCATGAATATTCACTTATTCAAAATCCCAAAGCTAAAAGTTTTTTTGATAACCAAGAATACATTATAACAACACTGCTAGAAAAAAATTGCAATCCTTCCTTTCTTATTCCTCAATTTTGGTGTCCTTTTTGTTGTTGTTGTTGTTACTTTTTTTTTTTTTTTTTTAAAGAAAGAGGGGACAGAGAGAGAAAGAAGCAATCTTTGTTTGGTTTTTCATGTGACAGAGAGGGACAGTGAGAGAGAGAGAAAGCGAGAAGCAGTTTTGTGTAGTTTTTCACGTGGCTTTCGTTGTTCTGAGACTTCTCTGTGTACGTGGTGCTGGGGTTTGAACTCACGTCCTTGAGCTTGCCGGTCAAACGCCATAACCTCTAAGCCACCGCTCCAGCCCCTGTTGTTGTTACTTCTTTTCCTGTGGTTTTAGGGATTTAACCCAGGGCATCCTGTACCATTGAGCTATACTTCAGACCCTAAATGTACTTTTTTTTTTCTTTTTTAATACCAGGGATTGAACCAAGGGGCCTTAACCATTGAGCCACCTCCCCCCACCCTTTTTCTCTTTTTTGGAGACAGGGTCTCTAGGTTGCTGAGGATGTCTTCAAGCCTGAAATCTCATATTTAAAGTATTTTATAAAGAACTGGAGATGTGGCTAAGTGGTAGAGCGCTTACCTGCATGTGTGAGACTTTGGATTCAATCTCCAGTACTGCCCCCCCCCCCCAAAAAAGTACTTTGTAAGCATCAAAGCATATAAATCTAGGAAAACATAAGTTGAGTCCTGTTTGTTACCTGCTAATGTTTTATGATGGTAAGGGATACCTGCTAAAGCTGATTGGTTTTCTTCAGGCTGGGTCCAGTCTGGTTTGCTCTACTCTCCTTGCCACTGTTACGTCTTATCTCCTCTACCTTCCCCCAACTTCTCTGTGTCTCTGGTCCCCCAACGCAAACTGCTCCTTTAATTTTGGTTAATAACATCAGATTCAAAGAATCATCTAACCAGAAAAAAAAGGTTAAAGTGGTAGTGTGGTGGCTACTTGAGCAATTGAGGCAGGAGGATTCTAAGTTCCAGATTGGTCTGGTCAGTTTATTGAATCCCTGTCATAAAATAAAAAGGTCTGGGGATGGCTGGAGCAGTGATTCAGTGGTTTGGTTCGAGTGCTTTCCTGGCATGCATGAGAACCCATGTTTGAACACCTGCACCACATACACAAAAAAGAGTTGGAGCAACAGAGGCCAGATGAAAAACTAAATAAAATTGATTCTCTCTTTCTCTTTTATGAAAAAAAGGTCTGGGGATGTAGCTGAGTTATAAAGCATCTTTGGATTCATCCCCAGACCACAAATGTAAAATAAAAATCCAATTTGGTTAATCTGTCTTAATATCCAAAGAGGAAGACAAAACTGCTACTCATTTTTGTGGATACTGGACCATTAGCAGTATAAAAAATAAATCGGAATCAAGTCTCATTTTTCAGAACTCTGCAATACCAATAAGATTGTTTTATGAAATTAAGATGTGTTCTTAATCAGATGTGTTGGTGCATGCCTATAATTACAGCCAGTCAGGAGGAGGCTATCATGGAAGGATGACAAGTTCCAGGCCAACCTCAGGAACATAGTGAGACCCTGTCTTTAAAAAAAAAAAAGGAGGAGGAGGGGGCTGGAGCAGTGGCTCAGAGGGTATGGTGCTTCCCTGGCATGCACAAGAATGTACATTTAAACCCCAACACCACGTATGCAATGAAGTGTCAGATCAACAAAAGCCACATTAAGAACTAAATAAAGTTGATTGTCTCTTTCTCTCTCTTTCAAAAAAAAAAAGAGGAGGGGGCTGCAGTGGTGGCTCAGTGGTTATAGCACTTGCCTGGCATGCATGAGGACACGGGTTTGAACCTTAGCACCATGTACACAACAAAGTATCTGAGCAACGAAAGGCACACGAAAAACTAAATAAACTTGATTCTCTTTCTCACTGTCCCTCTCTAAAAAAATAAAATTAAAAAAAAAAAACAAGAAAGAGGGGCTGGGCTTGGAGATGTAGCTCAGTGGTAAGAGTCTCCTGTGTTTGATACTCATTACAACAGCAACAACAACAAAAGATGAGATTTCATTGTTTTTTGTGTGTTTTCTTGCTGGAGTATATCATATCAGTACTATCTTGGAGTAGGTTTATTTCCTTTTTACCTGTGTTCCTCTGACATGATAATCTTTTTTCGCCATTGATTCTAGACTCGAATTGCAGACTGGCGGGAAGGGGCTCTTAATGGAAACTACCTTAAACGAAAACTTCAGGATGCAGCAGAACAACTAAAACAGTATGAAATAAACGCCACTCCTAAAGGCTGGTCCTGCCACTGGGACAGGTACGCACTCTTCTCCCCTTTTCACCTTTCACCTTTGACATCTCAGACATGATTTGTGATCACCACCACCTGACGACATGACAGCCTTTTTGGAGACTGAAAGCAGCTGCAGTTAGCGATGCTGGGCAGGCAAAGCATCGCAAGCAGAGTCTGGGCCAGCCGCACATTGGAGAAACAAAAAGCAATGTTTAAAGTGTTCCATGTAACGGATTTTTTCCCAAGATTGGACAACGCTGGTTTTTACTCCAGAGTGTTGCACGGAGTAGGGCGGGCTTGGGGGTTAAGCGCATGCGAGAGCTCTGTGCGCTTTACAGGACCTCTGGAATCAGCTACTCCTGATTAACCTCGGTGAAGTTAAGGAAAACTTCGTGACTGAAGATGTGAATGAAGAACAAGATTACTATCCTCTGCCAGCAGGTCAGATGAAAACATTTCTTTTTATATTTGGCTTTTCTTGATTTTTTTTTCATTATTTGAAATCTTTGCTCTTTTATTTTTCAGCTCCCAGATCCTCTCCCTCTCTTTAGCTTTCACTGTGTTTGATATCAAGAATATGAAATGTGAATTCCACGGTCCAAGAGGGGAAGAGTCACCTTTCACAAACTTCGTTGTTCTCTTCTTTGGAAGGGAAATTAGTGTTATAGGCGATTGAGTCCCTTCATTAATGAAACTTGGAACCCTGTTATGTATTGGCAAAAAAAAAAAACAAAAAAAGATGTTTTCTAAGTCATCTGTTGGAATGAGAGGGCTCAGGGCTGTATTCACAGAGCTGCTGGCAGTGCAAAAAGCTTTGAATTATCCTTGGTTCTCCATCCTCAGTTGTCAAAGCTCTTTGTTGCCTTTGTGAATAGCAGTCCATAAGAAGAGGTTCGTCCCTGTGAGAGCAGACTGCTGTCCTGGGACAGGACCAAATGAATGTGTCTTTGTAGGAGAATGGATTTTAAAACATGTGTTTTCTTTCTTGTAATTTAGGGATCATAGACGATATTTCTATGTAAACGAACAGTCTGGCGAGTCTCAGTGGGAGTTTCCAGATGGTGAAGAGGAGGAGGAAGAAAACCAAACACAAGAAAATAGAGAGGAGACTCTTCCTAAACCAGCCTTGAAAGACAGAACTGGCGCTGACTCAGACTCTACAGAATCCTCTGAGAATTCAACAGGTGGGACAGTTAGTTTGTATTGCTTAGACAGCAGTGAGTTTTAGACAAAAACACAAACACTATAAAATTAATCAAGAAAATTTGTGTCATAATAACATCAGCCAATTGAAATAAAAAGTCGCTTGTATTCAAATAATCATGAGTTATACTGAAAGAAATTAAGGCAGTGACTCATTATAGATGTGAATATTATCTCAGACTGCCCAAAAATCAAAAGATGAGAAATTGTAATTGAATTTTAAAAGATACCACGTGGGGTGGGAGTGGGGGCTCAGCAGTTAATGTGCTTCCCTGGCATGCGTGAGTACATGAGTTCAAACCCCAGCACCACATACACAATGAAGTCTTGGTGTAGTGAAAGTCACATAAAAAACTAAATAAAAAATTGATTCTCTCCCCCCCCTTAAAGAAAAAGGTCCCATGTGTCATACGTTACTTGTTACTCCATTAACAAATATAATGTTTGTTTCACTTATCTGTTAAATAATAATTTTTTAAAAAATACATATTAAAAATAAAAACTTTTCCTTTAACTATTATGTCATATCTCAGAGAAAGCTGTGCATCTGCAAAAACAGGAGTCGTAATGATAGGAGACTTTTTTTTTTTTAAAGAGAGAAGGACAGTGTGAGAGAGAGAGACAGAATCAATTTTTATTGAGTTTTTCACATGGCTTTCATTGCTCTGACACTTAGTTGTGTACATGGGTGCTGGGGTTTGAACCCATGTACTTCTGCATGCCAGGGAAGCACTGTAACCACTGAACCACTGCTCCAGCCCAACCTAGTCTATTGATATTGCAACCTGATGTCCAAACTCCAGTAGTCTTAATTATCGTTGGTACAAATCAAAATGATAAGTAGAAATGCTGTAAAACTAGCACTATATTAGCTTCAGAGAAGCAAAACTCTAATAAAAACAATCAGAAATAGGATGGCTCATCCCATTAAAGGTATTCTTGGGGGCTGGAGCAGTGGCTTGGCAGTTAGAGTGCTTGCCCGGCATTGTCGAGTACACAGGTTCAAACCCCAGCACCCATGTACACAGCTAAGTGTCAGCAAAGAAAAGAAAGCAATGTGAAAAAAAACATAATTAATAAAATTGATTTTCTCTTTCTCTCTTTCATTGTCCTTCTCTCTTAATTAAAAAAAAAAGTATTAGAGAAATTCAATTAGATACTTTTTTTTTGGTCCCAGGAGCTTGCTCATGTTAGACAAGTGCTCTTAATACTGAACCTCAATCCATAAACTTTCTTCTTTTTTTAATAAATGGTCTTTCATAGTTCCTCAGTTACTCTGCATCCATAATTAGCTTTTCAGAAGAGCTATTAATTTGATTGCAATTTATAAAAAAATTTTTTTCCAAGTCATTTTTCTTGAATGATAAGTAAAAATGAATAATGAAGCAGAGACAAAACCGTGGTAACCATTTTTTGTTTTTGTTTTTGAAGAGACGGAAAGTGAGACAATCAGTTTTATTTAGGTTTTCATCTGGCCTTTGCTTCTGACACTTAGTTGTGTGTATGTTGCTGGGGTTTGAACCCAGGTCAGGTCCTCACACATTCCAGGCAAGCACTAACTGCTGAGCTACCACTCAAGCCCCCTATGATAACTTTTTTTTTAAATAGAGGGAGAGTAAGAGAGAGAATCAAGTTTATTTAGTTTTTCATCTGGTTTTTGTTGCGCTGACACTTAGTTGTGTACATGGTGTTGGGGTTTGAACTCACGTACTGGCTTATGCCAAGCAAGCACTCCAACCACTGAGCCGCTCCTTCAGCCCCCTATGGTAACCTTTTGATCTTAGAAACTATAGAATGGTTCCTAAAGTGATTGAACTTTGAAAATAAAAAGGTGAAATTGTTTAGTGACCAGAAATTGAAAATCTGAATTCTGTTGTCTTCTACCTGGGAAAAAATGATGCTTTGTATTCTGCTATCTTCTTGATCCCAGAAGAAAAGTTTTGGGTCATATATCAAATAATTTTGTTAACTTGCTAAACAGCCTGTATATCGTCATAAGATCCCCTTAAATTAAAAGCTATATAAGAGTTCAGTGGACATTTTAAGTCAACATGGCAAAAGGGTGGTTTTATTCTACTTAACATTTCAAAAGTATATTTTTTCAGATTATTTTCCTTTACTTTTTCATGAAGAGATTTTCTTTTGCGTACTTTGCACCTCTTTTTTGATAACAGTGGTAGACATACTTAGTACATTTTGTGTTGTTCTTTCCTTAAAGTTTATGGACTATGAAGGGCTGATGGTGGTTCTGCTGGTGATATTGTTCTTGACCAGTGTCTAATGTCCCTTTCTCGTATGTTCCAAAGTTGAATACTGTACAGTTACCAACTCTTTAAGTGTTCTATGTAGGTACACTTTAGAGTTGAGCATTAACCTCTTCCTTGTTGATTGATGACACATCCACAGGTACTGTCTGGTAAAAAATCCAAATCTTGTACAATTTCTATGGACTTTTATTTTTTTAAAGAGAGAAAATCAATTTTATTTAGTTTCTCGTGTGGCTTTTGCTGCTCCAACATTTCTTTGTGTATGTGGGGCTGGGATTTGAACTCGTGTACTCGCATATGCCAGGCAAGCTCTGTAACCGCTCCAGCCCCATCTATGGACTTCAAAAGCAGTACTGATCACTACTGCTCTAAGTCTCTAAAAAGAGTATAGTAAATATGCATATGCTCTTTGTTAGCTCAGTAGTGATTAACACCACCTTTAAAAAAAATGGATGCTTGCTTTAGGTAGTGCATGTACTAAAAAATTAGAATAATACAGAGAAGATCACCATGGCTCCTGTGCAAGGATGACATTTAAATTTGTGAAGTATTACATATTTTTCCACAGTTTCTACCTCAGTATAAACACTGCTTATAGGTTCTATCTTTGGTACATCTGTCTTCAAAAAAAAAAGAAAAGAAAAATTGGAGGCCTTGGGAGTGTAGATCAGTGGTAGAATAATTGAAGCCCTGTCTTATCCCTAGCATCACAAAAGATAAACTACTGCATTCTATAGAGCCAAGGATGTTTTATTTCATTCTTAATCCTTGGTCATTGTTTCCCCATTTGAATTTAACATTGTGTTTCTAAAGATGGGCTGGTATTTCAAGATACTAACATTTTTTGCTGGGTTTATGTCAGTTATGTTAAATTTAGCTGAGTTTTTAATCTCTATGGAACTATATGTATAATTTCTTGCTTTATATTGCTAAACTCACCTCTTGATTTCAAAGTACTGAACACTAATTGTTCTTTGGGGGTAAATAAAGGAACACTGCCTATAAATAGAAATTAAAATGCCTAGCATTAAAAGTTTGTACCTTCACATTCTATACTTAAGTTTATAGTTTAAAATCTTTTAGCACATGATAAAAGCTGTGTATCATTTTAATCTCTCCTCCGACTTCAGAATTAAATGTTTGTTTCTCTTCCTTTTCTTTGTGGTACTGGGAATTGAATTCAGGTGTGCCCTGCCAGTGAGCGCTATTCACAGCCCTATTTATTTATTGAGACAGATTCTCATTAAGTTGCTGAAGTTGGCCTTGAACTTCTGATTCTCCAGCCTCAGCTTGTGAGTTGCTGGGATTACACCATGCCTGGTAATTTTTTTTTTTTTTTTTTTTTTTTTTTTTAAAGAGAGAGGGACAGAGAGAGAAAGAGAGAAACAACTTTATTTAATTTTTCATGTGGCCTTCGTTGCTCCAACACTTAGTTGTGTACGTGGTGCTGGGATTTGAACCCGGGTCCTCGTGCTTGCCAGGCAAGCGCCGAAACCACTGAGCCACGGCTCCAGCCCAGCAGATGTTTTCTTAAGCAAAAATACCAACTGGATTAAATTTGGAAATAAAAATAAACATCATTATAATAGACATTTGTGGTACTCAAACCTAGAAATTTTTTTTAAGTCTTATTTCCAAGAGGTAATTATCAGTTTTTGAGATACAACTTTTGAGTTATCTTAGCTTGGGATTCACATGTTCTAAAAATGTTCTTCATTTGTGCCTGAATTTATCAAATGTGGTTTAATCTTATATTTACACAGGGATTAGTAAATTTGCATTTGCTTTTCAAGAGATGATAAAATAAACCACATTATGAACTGTGCACCTACTTTGTTTCTTGAGTTCCTCTGCATAATAAATAGCATGTCACCATCATAAACATCAGTATCAGCAAATCTGACGTACTTGTGTGTAACAATTTGTGGTGGCTAGCTTATTAGAGAAGTTTAATTCTTAATTATAATTAAGTTGTAATCTTCCATGTTTGTTGCCTTAGTTTATTGCCTTAGTTCTAATGTGATCTTGATATCCTGCTTTATAATATAAGCTTCCTGGCCATACCCAGACTTCATTTGTCTGAAAGTTAATATAGAAATTACTGTTATCTTGAGTGATTAGAATTCCTTTATTTGGAGAACTATTCATGTTTTCTGACAACTTTTTTGTTCCTAAGGGATGTCTCAAAAATAATTATGAAAACGGTGTGGATTGTCTTCTCTACAGTATTCACACACTGAATCTTCTGTTGCTTCCATAAAAAGTAAAGCTGCTGTAAAAGCCAAATGGCTTTTGGTCACCTGGATTTTACCTTGTTAAGTGTCAGTGCAGCATATTTTGAGTATGTAATTTAAATGCCCTTCATGATGGTGCCTTCAGTTAAACTACTATTTTTAACTATAAAATTTGATAGAGACTGCATCTGAATATCTACTCCATGAGAAGTGAGAGTATTTGAAAGAGATTTCTAAGGCTCTTGGACTCCTGCTATTTCATCAAGGGATCCTGGTAAAATAGAAAGCACTAGGCTAGGGGTCAATCCTGAATCTGGCCACTAATAGCCATGTGATCTTGGACAAGTCAGTTTTTGCCTGGCTTTCATTACCTTTAAAAAATGAAGAAATTGAGCGAGATGATTTTTCATGTTTCTTCTACTCCTAAATTCTATGATTTTTAGGGAGAAAATCCCCTCAGCATTCCTGGGATATATATCTAATAGTCCCAAATATTGTGAAACTTCCCTATTGACGATAAAGAGGGATGGGGAAGGCTACAAGTAAGTATATCCTCCTATTTTCTCTAATCTCTAAAAGCTTTTCCCAGTAGATAAACCACAACATTGAACAGTGGCTTTCGAAAGATTTGAGAAAAACTGGTCCTGCAGCTTTTCAGTGGTGGTGGTTTGTGGGTTTTTGAGTTGTTTTGATTTTCATTTTTTGTGGGTTTTTTTTTTTTTTTCCATTTTTTGTGTTTAAAGGAGAATTGAACCCAAGGTTACTTTGCCACTAGTTGCCTTGTGATGGCCTGGAACTTGTGATCCTTCTGCATCAATTTTCTGAGTAGCTGGGATTACAGGCGTGTGCCACCCACCATGCCCACCTCAATTACAGTTTCTTGGCTCAAACTTCAATGACAGCAATTTCAGATCCTCTGCATCTTCAAATACCTGTTTTGAAAATCTGACTTATCATCTACTTTGAAGATGTGTCCTCCTGAATTTCCCTTTAAATTATCACAAAGCTAAATATGTACCTCACTTCTGTTGCTCTGATTTAACGAGTGCTATGTGATTTATAGAGATGCATGAAGTAATGGGAGTCAACAGTAGTACCTTACAAAAGGATTTTTTTTTTTTTGACTAGTGAATCAAGCCAGGCACACACCTATCATCCTAGTAACTCAGCAGGCTGAATCAGAAGGATCACAAGTTCAAGGCCACCCTTAGCAATTTAATGAGACCTTAGCAAGACCCTGTCTCAAAAAAAATAAAGGCTAGAAAGGTAACTTAATGGTAAAATGCCCCTGGGTTCAATCCCCACTACTGGGGCTGGGGTGTGATTAGTAAATCAAAACGGGCACTTGAGAATTTTTATGTTTTAAATAAGTACTTCTCTGTGTCACCCCCACTCACTAACATGGAATTTATATTGCATATGTACATAATTCACGAATATTTTCACTTTTCTTTTTTTTTTAAAAGAGAGTGACAGAGAATTAATTTTCATTGAGTTTTTCACATGGCTTTCATTGCTCTGACACTTAGTTGTCTATGTGGGTTGCTGGGGTTTGAACCCGTGTACTTGCGCATGCCAGGCAAGCACCAAAACCACAGAGCCACCACTCCAACCCCCAATTCACGCATATTTTCACTTTTGAGACCCCCCCAAAAAAAAACAAATAGACTCACAAGTATGATCTTCTCAATGTATATGTTTGAAACATTGTTTGGAATAAGAACTTCCAAAGTACAGATGAATCTGACCAGATTTCTCATTGAGTGGAAGTAATGTTCTTCGAATTTACTTATCCATAAGTCTGGACCCAGTGACTTATGGATAAGAGCTGGGCAAACTACTGTGAGGACCATAAATTAACTTTCCATGGAAGTTCTTTCTGAACTGAGGTGTGTGTTGTTTCAGTGCTATCAATATGTACAGTAAGTGTGGGGCGATCAGATTTCTTTTAGGAAACAGAAGGCCAATCCCTGAAACTACTGAGCATACTTTCCAAGGTTGACACTGATGTTTGTCTCACTAATCAACTGAACATTACTTTGAACAGTGAAAGTTATGTCTTGCTTTTTTCCCTGACTCCTATCTGTTTTCATAGGTTCTCTTTGTAAAGAATCCTTTTCTGGTCAAGTTTCTTCATCATCCCTGATGCCACTTACTCCATTTTGGACTCTCCTTCAGTCAAATGTGCCTGTCCTTCAACCTCCATTACCCTTGGAAATGCCTCCACCCCCACCCCCACCACCAGATTCCCCTCCACCGCCTCCCCCACCACCTCCTCCTGTAGAAGATGGTGAGATCCAAGAGGTAGAGATGGAGGATGAGGGAAGTGAGGAGCCTCCTGCCCCAGGAACAGAGGAGGATACTCCTTTGAAACCTTCAACGCAACCCACAGTTGTAACTAATCAGGTGAGCAACATTCTGCTGGTGTGGGAACTGAAGCATGATTGACGCCATTTTATTTCAGAAGAGTATGTTTAATTAGCTATGGTATTTGTTTCAGATTTCAGTTGATTCTACCATCTCTAGTTCTCCTTCCACTAAAGCAATAAAGAGAAAAGCTACAGAAATTAGTTCTGCAGTGGTTCAGAGATCAGCTACCATTGGTAGTTCGCCAGTCCTCTACAGCCAGTCAGCTATAGCTACGGGTAAGCATCATGATTAAAGTGTACTCTTCCCAATATAATGTTTCTTTGTTTCCAGTTTTAGAAGGCATGTTAAAGAATTTTGATCACAAAGACTATGTTGGGGCTGGAGCGGTGGCTACTATGTTGGGGCTGGAGCGGTGGCTCGGCGGTTGCAGCACTTGCCTGGTGCTCACAAGTGCACGGGTTCAGGCCTAGCACCCACATACACGGCTGGGTGTTGGAGCAGTGAGGGCCATGTGAAGAGCTCAGTGAAGGTTGATTCTGTCTCTCTCTTTCTCTCTCACTGTCCTCCTCTCTTTTGGGTAGGGGGAGACTTTATACATTTCTTCCTTTACTAAAACCCACCACTAAAGTGGTTTGGTGTAGGTATCCTTCCAAATTGTTGTTTTTTGGGTTTTTGGGTTTTTTTCCCAAAAATTGGTTTTTGTGCATTATATACATGAGTTATTTATATGTTTAAGTACCTTATTCTCAAGGTATTCAGAAATTAATATTTTGCTACCAGCGGTTTTGTTTTGTTTTAGAGAAAGGTATATCGAAATCGTTTTGTGTGATCTAACCCCCCATTTCCTTGCTTCTGGTCTTGTCACAATGTTCTTTTTAATAGTATCATTTTGTTTTCTGTGTTAGGTCACCAGGCAACAGGGATCGGACACCAGGCTACTGGGATTGGACACCAGGCAATATCAGTTAACCATCCAGCAACGGGAATGGGTCATCAGGCCAGAGGAATGAGCCTACAGTCAAATTATCTTGGACTTGCAGCAGCACCTACGATTATGAGTTATCCAGAATGTTCTGTCCCTATTGGAGTGACTACTCCCTCATTGCAGCCAGTCCAGGCCCGAGGTGCTGTGCCAACCACTGCTGTTATAGAACCGCCACCTCCTCCACCACCACCACCTCCTCCTACACCTACACCACCACCACCACCAGCTCCCAAAATGGCAGCACCAGAGAAGACAAAAAAAGGAAAGAAAGATAAGGTGAATCTCCCCCAAATCCCTTTTTTATTGACATGATAGTCATATAAATTTAACCATTCTAAAGTGTGCCATACAATTTAATACGTGCATGGTGTTGTGCAACCATCTTTATTTAATTACAATTACACATTAAGCAGTTACTCATTCCCCTTTGCATCTCCTAGAAACCACCTGTCTGCTTTCCACCTCTGATTTTTACCTCTTCTGGATAGTTGGTGTAAATGGTGCCATGCAATTTGTGACCTTTTGCATCTGACCTCCTTCACTTAGCATCATGTTTTCAAGGTTCATACACATAGCATGTATCAGTGCTTCGTTTCTTCTTGCGGCTAAATAATATTCCATCATGCATATATAGAATGATTTATTTACCCATTTATTACTTAATGGACATTAGGATTGGTCCTACTTTTTGAATAATCATGTACATCCTAGTGGGTATGAAGTGGTGTTTCGTTGTAGTTTGATTTCCACTTCAAACTAAATGTTGAGCATTTTCTTCAGGTTGTTGTTGGCCATTTGTTTATCTTCTTTGAAAAAATGACTTCAGGTGCTTTGTCCTTTGGTTGTTTTTCTTGGTCGTCGTTGTGTGTGTTCTGTTTGCTTTTGTTTGTTTGTTTGTTTGTTTTAAGAGAGAGCCAATTTTATTTTTCATCTGGTTTTTGTTTTTCTTCCATTTAGTTGTATATGGTTGCTGGGGATTGATCCCAGATCCTCTCACATGCCAGGCAAGTGCTCTACCGCTGAGCCTTCGCTCCAGCCCCCCTTGCCCTATTTGTATAGGGTTGTTTTGTCTTTTTTGGTACTAGGGATTAAACCCAGGGGTGCTCTACCACTAAGCAACATCCCCAGCCCTTCAAGACAGGGTCTTGCTAAGTTGCTGAGGTTTGAACCCACGTACTTGCGCATGCTGGGCAAGCGCCATAACCACCGCTCCAGCCCCTACCATTATTCTTTACACAATTAAATGTTAGGAATCACTTCCTTTGCGGAGCCTTCTGAGGACACTTTCTCCCAGTCTTCTAAGAGAGGTAACTACTTTTTCTTCATTCACCAAGTATTCTTTTTAGCCAGTCTGGTTATTACTGTCTTACTAATTCTGTGAAATTCTAGAATGTTAAGTAGTACTTCATTTTTACATATTGAATATCTCTTTATTGAGAAAGGCATTTTTTTTTTTAAAGAGGGACACCTGGGGCTAGAGCAGTGGCTCAGCGGTTACAGCGCTTGCCTGGCATGAGTGAGGATGCGAATTCAAACCCCAGCACCGCACACACAACAAAGTGTCTGAGCAACAAACCAATAAAATTCTCTTTCTCTCTTAAAAAAAAAAAAGAGTGAGAAAGAGAGAAACAATTTTTATTTAGTTTTTCATGTGGCTTTCCTTGCTCCAAGACTTCTTCCTGTACATGGTGCTGGGGTTTGAACTCCCATACTCACATTTGCTGGGCAAGTGCCATAACGGCCAAGCCACCACTCCAGCCCCGAGATAGGCCATTTTTTAAAAACATAAAACTATATCTTTAATGTCTATAAAACTCAAGAATGCTTGGGACCAGTAGATATTTTCAGTCTTTTTCCTGAAGTTTTGTGGGCAGCTTAATAGGAAATAAACTGGAAGCCAGACACAGCACCTTGGGAGGCTGAGGCAGGAGGATCACAAGTTTGAGGCCTATTTGGGAACTTAGCAAAATCCTGTCTCAAAATGAAAAGGGCTAGTGATATGGCTCAGTAGAACACTGCCGACATGTGTGAGACCCAAGTTTCAATTCCTAGTATCACACAAAAAAAAGAGGGGCTGGAGCCATGGCTCAGTGATACAGTCGATGGCTTGCCTGGCATGTGTGAGGACTGGGTTCAAATCCCAGCACCATATACACAACAAAGAGTCAGAGAAACAAAGGCCAGATGAAAAATCAAGTTGATTCCCTCTCTCTCTCTCTCTGTCCCTCTCTCCTTCTCTTTCCCTCCCTCTCTCCTTTCAAAAAAAAAAATAGAAAATAGGAGTTCTAATCTTTTATCCTTTGTTTTCCTGACTGGCATGTTCCTATTTAAAATGTACTCAACTAGTGCAACTCTTTGGACCCATGGTTTCAAATGTGATAGGCCATATATAACTTCTATATATTCCCTTGATAGATGGAATCAAATATACTAGAAATCCATTGACCACTGTGGAAGTCAGAGTTGAACAACAGAATAACCTAGATGCATGGTTTTCAATTAGGTTTAAATGTTGAGAGGTTTTATCCCCATGAGGTTGTTGGGCTCATTAATCTAGCTCTCTTTTGTTTGGTTGGGTCCACACTTGCCCAGAATGGACTGTTAGAGCTTGTTGGAGGAGTGTTTGCAGCAGGGAGATTGTGCCACAGGTGAAGTGACATAATGGAATGTGGGAGTGTGTCTGGAGGGAGCTGAAGGCTGGGTGCCATGGATGGGCACTCCTTTACCCAGAAAGTGGGAATGGACTATCAGTGACAAGTCAAAATAGGGTACAGAGCAGGAAGCCACATAATGTATAAAGACTGAAAACAATGAGCTCATTTTCTCAGATTTTGGAGACCTTATTCAAGAAATCAGTTTGTCTCACGTACAACAATGAATATCAAGTAGGGATCCCATACCCAGTTCTCCCATGGGCATAATACTCCTTCACACCTGCTATTTGTGCTCTTTGGCATTAACATAACCTCATCATATTTATATTTCTGCCTCTCCTCCCTCAAAAAGAAAAAAAATAAAACAGATAAGGGACTGTAGCGTTGGTTCAGCAGTAGAGTGCTTCCCTGGCATGCAGAAGGACCCATGTTCAAACCCCAGCACCGTGTACACAATAAAGTGTCAAAAAAACTAAAACCAGATAAAAAAAAATAAGTAAAAATTGATTGTCTCCTTAAAAAAAGCACAAACCAGATGTGGTAGCACGTACTGCTAATCCCAGCAACTCAAGAGACTGAGGCAGGAGGATTGTTAAGTTTGAGGGCAGCCTCAAAAACTTAGCAAGACCCTGTCTCAAATAAATAAAACTACTGGGGATGTGGTTCCTTCCTCTCCTGAATTCAATCCCCAGTACCACAAAGCGGGGTCGGGGGGGTGATGGTCATATGACTATCTAATGTCATAACTCTAATTTCATATACTTTAACAGACTTCAACAAATATGTGTCTGGGGCTGGAGTGGTGGCTCAGTGGTTTCGGCGCTTGCCTGGCAAGCACAAGGACCCGGGTTCAAACCCCAGCACCACGTACACAACTAAGGGTTGGAGCAACTAAGGCCATGTGAAAAACTAAATAAAGTTATTTCTCTCTCTGTCAAAAAAAAAAAAAAAAAAGTATGTGTCACCGTACACTATTTGTCAGGAGCTGCCCAGTCAGCAGTGAAGCACATAAATCTGCCTTTGTTGCCTTTCTCTTCTGATGAGGAGTTTGGGGGTTTAGGGAAACAGATAAACCAAAAAGAGAGAGAGAGAGAAAGTTAGCTTTGTTGTTGTTGTTTTAAGGAAAAATCAGTTTTATATAGTTTTTCATGTGGCTTTCGTTGCTCCAACACTTTGTTGTGTACACAGTGCTGGGGTTTAAACTTACATCCTCGCATATGCCAGGTAACCACTGAGCCAACACTCCAGTTCCAAGAGGAGATGTTTTAAATAAAATCAGCAAAGAAAAATAACAGTGTAAGATGACAGATGTGGTCTTTGAAAGGTGTTGTTCTCTCTCATAAGGCAATTATAAAGGGATTCCATGTTAGAGTGACAGTGATCACAAGCCTGAATGTAATGAAACAGCAGGCCATATTGGATACATGTTTCTACTTTTTGATGTATGTGAGGGTTTTTTGTTTTAAGTAGAGAGGGACAGTGAGAGAGAAATAATCTCTTTCATCTAGTTTTTCATGTGACTTTCGTTGCTCTGACACTTCATTGTGTACATGGTGTTGGGGTTCAAACTTGCAGACAAGCACTGTAACCGCTGAGCCACCATTTCAGCCCCTTACATGTTTTATTATATTAAAAAAAAAGTTTAGAAACTGTAAAGATAAGCTAAAAAAAGAGAAATAATTAGTAAAACCATATCTTAAGGACTGAAGTGGTGGCTCAGCAGCATTTGCCTGGCAAACGTGAGGACACGAATTCAAACCCCAGCACCATATACACAAAGAAGCATCAGAACAACAGAAGCCACATGAAAAACTAAATAATAAATTGATTCTCTCTCCCTCTGTCTTTAAAAAAAAAAAAAAAACATATCTTAGAATATCTCATCATTAACACTTGCTTCCGCCACCCCCTATTCAAGCTGGGGATCACACCCAGGGCCTTGCATATGCTAGGCAGGTGCTCTACCAATGAGCTACATTCCCCCAGCCTTAGCCTTCTTGAATTCAAAACTATTGCCCTTGTCTCCTTAGAATTTTAGTGTTCAAATCAGTGTAAAACAGCTTAAAGTTGTTTCTGAAAGTAACAACTAAATCAATGGTACCTTTTTTTTTTTTTTTTTTTTTTTTAGACAGAAAGTACGGAGGGAATCAATTTTATTTATTTTTCCTCCATCTGGCCTTTATTTCTCTGACACTTAGTTGTGCATGCCAGGCAAGCCCTCCAACCACTGAACTACCACTCCAGGCCCTTGATGGTACCTATTAAATAGGAATAAAGGATGGGGGTAGGTATAGATCAATGGTAGAGCACTTTTTTTTTTTTTTTTTTTAATGGTACTGGGGATTGAGCCCAGTAATGCTTTACCAGTGAGCCATAATTCCCAGCCCTTTTTGTTAATTTTAAGACGGCCTTGCTAAGTTGCTGAATCTGACCTTGATCTTCCTACCTCAGCCTCCCAAACTGCTGGAATTGCAGGCATATGCTATAGCACCTGAAGGTAGAGCACTTGTCCAGCATGAATGAGGCCCAGGGTTCTGTCCCTACTTTAGGAGGGGTCAGGGTATGGAATAGGAAGGCTAAGGGAAATATTTCTGCTATAATTTAATAAAATATCATATTTTTGAAGTCTTTATTCTGACTCAGAATCAGGAACAGATATTGATCTCCAGTGTAGAAGACCCATTTACTTATTTTATGTATTCTCTCTGATCTCTAACATTAATAGGCAAAGAAAAGTAAAACTAAAATGCCATCTTTGGTAAAGAAGTGGCAGAGCATCCAGCGTGAATTAGATGAAGAAGAAAACTCAAGTTCTAGTGAAGAGGACCGGGAATCTACTGCACAGAAGCGAATTGAAGAATGGAAGCAGCAGCAGCTAGTCAGGTAAAAAAAAAAAAAAAATTGGGAACCAGGGGGATGATGATGGGGGCTGTTGTCTTAGACTGGTGTTTTTTTTGTTTTGTTTTGTTTTTTTAAGAGAGGGGCAGTGAGAAAGAATCATTATCAATTTTTATTTAGTTTTTCATGTGGTTTTTGTTGTGTACGTATTGCTGGGATTCAGACTGGTGTTCCTTGCACATGCCAGGCAAGCCTTTGCTCCAGCCCCAAACAGTTATATTTTTTAAATCACAGTTCTTAAAGGAGAATGTATTGATATTTGGCTGAGCAACCTGATATTTCATGAACGCAGGCATGATGAATCAGGTTTTCAGTTAGAGGCTTTTATTGCTAGGAAATGAACAGCTTAATTCTTTTTCTTTCTAGTGAAGTAATGTGTGTGTTGTTTTCACAGTGGCATGGCAGAGAGAAATGCTAATTTTGAAGCCCTTCCTGAGGATTGGCGAGCAAGACTAAAGAGAAGGAAAATGGCTCCAAACACATAAGTTTAAAAATCTTTTAAATTGTTTTGTGTTCAGTTGAGAGTCTTAGCCAGTTTTACTGTTGTCAAATAAACTATAAATGTTATGGGGCGAGCATATGCATTTCCTGGGCAAGAGTGTACATGTACAAAGTTGTCCATTTGTGAAATGTAATTTTTGTTTTGCTGAAGGGTGAGGCAATTGGAGTTGCTTTGACCTGACTATCTTTATCCTCACACTGGCAAATATAGCATGTTTTAGGTATCAATCAATCTTGAAGAACATGTGACTCATGAGTATGGCACCTGTAGAGGACTCGCTGACCAAAAAAAAAATGTGAAGGAGTTTCCTGTCTAATAGGGACCCCTTTAGTTCTTAGTGTGGCGCATTCTCTGATTAAGTTCTAGTCCAGAAGAAGTGCAATTAAGGCAGCTCTACCTTGCTTGACTGTGATCATCAGGATCTTTCTAACCTCTTTCTCCAGGCTGCCATCCCTGAAGTGTTGAGAACTGTAGGGTGATGTGTCTTGTACTGGTGGTCACACTCCTTAGAGTAGCCCTTTCTCGCAAATCCTAGAACTGATAGTCATTTTACACGCTAGGTGGCATATTTAAATTTTAAGGTGGGCAGCAGTAGCAGGTGTACATATCCTTGATTTTTCAGAAATTTCCCCCAAAGTATGTGGCAGTAAGTTTCACAAGAGCCACATTGTGTCCATTGTCTTTACCTATTCTAAAATTCACCTCCCTTCTATGTGTGAATGTTTTCTCCATAAAATTCCAGTATTTAAAAAGCAGTTTACTGTTCTGTATTTTCTATTGTGTCACAATCAGGTAAAGTCACTTTAAACTGAAGAAAAAGCAAATTGTGTTTTAAAGCTGTTTGTATTTCTCCAGTTTCTGACCTTGTAAATTTGTATATATGCACTAATAAAGCTCTTTTTATACTTGTGATTGGTTATCCATTTGCTCTTCTAAGTCTATCATTCCACATCTGTCGTAACCAGGTCTTCATTCTACATCAGTTCGCAGTTTTTTTCTAATCAGATATGGTGCAAGGCACGTGCAAACATGGGACAGCTTTCAGGAAAAAGAGCAGCAGGATCTTGAGAAGAAATGATGGTGTAGTGGATTGAAAAAGCACTGGATGGTACTGTGAGGCCTCGGGTGTTTAAAATTTTTATTTTTTAAAGAGAGAGGGACAGTGAGAGAGAAATACTTTTTATTTAGTTTTTCACATGGCTTTCGTTGCTCCGTTGTGTACGTGGTACTGGGGATCAAACTCGTGTACTCAACACATGCAGGGCAAGCACAGTAACCACCAAGCCACCCCTCTAGCCCCTAAAATTTTGACCATAAAAAATAAGGCGCTTTATAGCTTTTTAAAATTCAGTAATTTGTAACTGATTACAAAAGTATATAATACACACTTATGGTTCTATTCCTGTAAAGTTAACCAAAGAACAATAGTTGAAGTTTATTCCCAGGTACTGCTATGCATGTAACTAAAATTATTACCCAGGCATGTATGATAGTGTGTTGGATTAATTTACCATTATGCGAAAATTGAGATGCACATCTTGTACGTAAATTTATTTTATTTACAAGTAAATTCCTGCAAATAAAGGCTGTCAACTAGCTTTTTTTTTTTTTTTTTTTTTTTTTAAAGAGGGAAGTGAGAGAGACGGAGAGAAACAACTTTATTTAGTTTTTCACATGGCCTTAGTTGCTCCAACACTTAGTTGTATACGTGGTGCTGGGATTTGAACCCGGGTCCTCGAGCGGGTCCTCGTGCTTGCCAGGCAAGCACCGAAACCGCTGAGCCACTGCTCCAGCCCGTCAACTATCTCTTCAAGCTTTTGTCTTAAATGCCTAATAGTTTTTCAAACTAGAGCTTTTTCTTTTTTTAAGAGGACAGTGAATCAATTGTTTTATGTATTTTTCCATCTAGCCTTTGTTTCTCCAAAATTTAATTGTTTACATAGTGCTGAGGTTCAAACTGAAGCATGTAAAATTTTGAGTTTGAGGGGCTGGAGCTGTGGCTCAGCAGTTAAGGCACTTGCCTGGCATGCATGAGAACGTGGGTTCAAACCCCAGCACCACATACAAAAATAAGTATAGGAGAAACCATCCCATATGAAAATATAAAGAGAGTTAATTTTGTCTCTAAAAAAATAAAACTCTGAGGTTGATAAATCCAGCATGGTTTGGGTTTGCCAACCTTATTTCTTAGTTTCTTCAGTATAAAAGGTAATGTTTCCATTCTGGTTAGAGGGTAGTGAATGTAAAATGAAAGGACAAGGGAAGTAGGCTGTTCCCTTAGAACAATAAGTAAGTTACCTAAAGCTAAGAACCAGCAAGCAAGCTTGAAAATAAGTTGAAGAGTACTAGTACCCTACTAGTGAATCCAATTTCAGTTCCCAAGTGGAGCTGTGTTGTTCAATCTCAGGCACCCTGAATAAGATATGCAAAGCCATAAGGAGATCTGATGTGCCTTTATTCGATGGGTGAGAAAGTCCTGTTCAGTTTATGTATAGAAGTGCAACAAAGCTGGCAGGGGGTTAACATGGTATCATGTGGTTATATAATGCACATGTATCATTGTTCTTTACAGGCATCTTCATTGCTTCCTAGATATGTGGGTGAGGGACCCTGATCGACTCCATTCTCCTTACATTTCACCCCTTCAGGGTTCCTCACGATACCATCCTATATGTCAGGAGAGCAGAGCCCTGCACCCATAACCCACAACAGCTGTGTAAACCACAACAGCAAGATAGGACCCATCTGGGGCAGCCAGGGTAGTCCACCATTCTTGTAGGAGGTCCACCGTTAGTTGTACAATTTGCTGAATTTCAAGGGGTAAAGTTTACAGTGCTTGGCTTATATTGTGGCACTCATATGCTAAATATACCCAACATTCAGTGCCTACAAGGGTACATTTTCTACTTGGGGAAGTGGTCAATGTATCAAGGGCCATCTGATATTGCAACACTACTTTCTTCAATTGGTACACTTCTTTTAAAAGGGTAAGTGACTGTTGCAGGGCATTGAGGCCTCTGGCTAATATATGTGCCCATGCTGTAATCTCCATCTCATTAATAATGGTGGCCCTCTTGTGAAAACAAGGCTGAGGGGTATACCTCAGAATACTTTCAAAGTGTCCCAATTGGATGGCCACTCAGAAAATCTTTGCTGGGGGAATGGCTGTTCCCAAGTGCTTCTGCCAGTCCGTTTGTTAGGTAAGGGCCATCCATGTTCTCCACGTACCCATAAGTATCCTAAGGGAACAAGTTAGGCATTACTACCATTTCATGACTCCCAGGTGTTAGAACCATTAACTATTATCGTCCATAAGGCTTGCTGGATCCACCCCACGCTAGGGAATTTTTTGGTTAAGCTTAACAGCTTTAGCAGGGAGCCATCCAAAGCCATTCCACATTGAATGATAGGTTGTGAGAGATGCCTCCACTGATGCATACCTCCAAAAATATGGTTCTTTGTATAAATTCTTTTGAGGGTCAGTGATGTTCCACATTGGCAACCAAGTCCAGTTTGGAGGTTGTTGCTGGATTGATTTGCCATGGCAGGCCATCTGCAACACTCAGCTATTTCAGTGCATACCCAGCATGCAGACTGCCAACTGTGCATCCACCCGTTGACCAGCACATTGGTCCAAACGTACCTAGGGGCAAAAAGTGAAGGCAGTTACAGGTACTAACAAAGGCAAATCTCCCTCTGCAATAAATACAGGCCAATTTTGAGTCCATGGACAATATTGTTGGAGGTAGCAACAGACAACCATACCTTTAGAGAGAGGTGCTTCTGTGCACTTCTCAAATTCAATATGTATTATAATTAATAAGGAATTAATAATTGACTACAGAAACAGTACAAAAGTACTTTTTTTTTTTAAGAGAGGGACAGTAAGAGAGACAGAGAAAGAGAGAAACAACTTTATTTAGTTTTTAACATGGTTTTCATTGCTCCAACACTTAGTTGTGTATGTGGTGCTAGAGTTTGAACCCGGTCCTTGTGCTTGCCAGGCAAGTGCTGAAACCGCTGAGCCACTGCTCCAGCCCTACCTTTTTTTTTTTTAAAGAGAGGATATAGACAACCAGTTTTTTTTTTTAATTGAGTTTTTCACATGGCTTTTGTTGCTCTGACACTTAGTTGTATACATGGGTGCAGGGGTTTGAACCCATGTACTCGTGCCTGCCGAGCAAGCACCATAACCACCAAACCACCGCTCCAGCCCCCGAAAGTACTTCTCAGTGCAACATCACTGGAAGGAATGAAACATCAGACTTTCAATGTTGGGAGCCAGTGTCCCACTACCCACGGAGTCATATGTAGCTCCTCATTCCCAAGGAGGAGTGTGACCCATCACACTGTTATTATCCAAGGCCATGTCCAGGTGACTTCTTGACCTTTGTCTATGCCTTCAGGATCCAGCAGCAAGAGGTTGCCTTACTGTCCAAAACCCAGCTTCAGTAATTTGTCCCGTGTCCAGATTTGCAACTGGTGGGTACCACAGCATGGTGTAGCAAGGCTTCTGTTGGGACAGCCCACCCCCACCTACTTTATTCAAGATAAACATAGAACAATCCAGAGTCATAGGGTCCAACCAATTAATCTGGAAGTGCTAGTGGCACATGGCAGTCTGTTTTTTTGTTTTGTTTTTTGGGATTTTTTTTTTTTTTTTTTTTGTAAGAGAGACCAACAGTGAGAAAGAAGAAAGAAACAATTTTTATTTAGTTTTTCGTGCGGCTTTCGTTGCTCCCAGACTTCATTGCGTACACGGTACTGTGGTTTGAACTTGCATACTTAGGCATGTCAGACAAGCACTGTAACCCCCGAGCCACCACTCCAGCCCTGGCAGTCCTTGATTTAAATGGCCATTATTTCATTCTATCATTCCTGCTGCATGCAGGGTATATGGCACATGGAATGACCAGGTGATGCCTAAGTACATGGTCCATTCTTGTTTGTGCACCAGTGAAATGAGTCCCTTGGTCACTCTTTGTCATCGATGGCTGGCATATGCTGCACATAAGCATTCCAGAGCCATTATTGCTGTGTTTTGGCCAGGGTGCTGTGCTGGGAAAGCAGCCAAGAGCCTCGTCACAGTGTCTACATAAGTAAGGGCATACTAATTCCTTTCAGAACTAGGCATGGGCCCTATAATGTCCATTTTCCACCTGGTGAAAGGCACTCGCCCACACAACACGACCCGTATCAGCTCCCAGCCATTAGAGATGTTACTGGGAACAAGTTTTGGGAATAACCTTCTGGCTAATAAGATAGTATATAAGGCCACTAATTGCTTCTCCACTACAGAATACTGCATTTCCGCCTTTTTCCACAGATAGTACCAATCCAATAGGGTTAGATTTCTGCCATAGTCCCAACCTAAACCCTTAGATATGCACATTTAATTCATAAGGTCTTTCAGGATCAATGACATGTAGGGCCTGAGCACTCTGCACAATCTAGCCACACTGGATGCCTGATCAATTTCTGTATTCCAGTCCCACTTGCCCCCCCCCCTTTTTAACTAGGGCATAAAAGGGCCATATCATTTGGGCCAGATGGGGTAGAAACACTCTCCAATACCCTAACAATCCCAAAAAAGTTTGTAATTGCTTAATGGTCTTGGGAATGGGGTAGGCCTGGATTTTATCAATAACCCCATTGGGAAAAATATTTGTCTTACCCAAACATACAACCTTCAAGAACTTGACAGATAACCCAGATCCCTGCAACATGTTGCCAGATGGACTAGCAATTTCAGCACAGTGCCTCTAAATCTGCAAGAAAATCACTGGTTTAAAAACATCATCAAGGGGCTGGAGCGGTGGCTCAGAGGTTTCGGCGCTTGCCTGGCAAGCACGAGGACCCGGGTTCAAACCCCAGCACTACGTACGCAACTGAGTGTTGGAGCAACTTAGGCCATGTGAAAAACTAAATAAAGTTGTTTCTAAAAAAAAAAAAAACCATCATCAATATAGTGAAATAGACACAGTAGATGATTTGGTCACTGGGCCACATCAGAGGCTATGAAACCATGACACAGTTGGGCTATTCAAATAACCCTGACATGGCATGGTAAATGTCCACTGTCGCCCATCCCAGGGGAAAGCAAACTGGTCTTGGCTATCAGCAACAGTATCTATGGAAAAGAACAAAGAATAAAATAAAACAAAATCTATGGAAAACAAGGCATTGGTTAAATCAGCAACAAAATGTCAAATGTCCCTATGTCATTAGTCAATTAATTAATCAAGTCAGCCACCAGTGGGACCAGAAGCATGTATCAGGAATCATTTATCAAGCTCACGATAGTCTGTAGTTTTTCTCCAGGATCTATCTGCTTTCTTCACTGGTCATATGGGGAGATGAAGGGACTACGGGCAAGTCCTACTATGCCCACTCTTTCCAGCTCTACAACAGTTGTGGTTACCTCTTCATGCCTTCCAGGCAGATTATATTGTTTGGTTACTGGTGATGTGTCATGGCAGTGGCAGCACCATAGGGATATGCTTAGCATGCTTCCTCACTATTATTTTTATGACACACACTTGCAGGTAAAACTCTCCTGCTGTTGTCCACAACTATAATCCTTGGAGGATGTCCACACATAAAATGTATTCGGGGTAGGAGATACACTGCTAGCTATTCATGTGCAGGCTTGCTCTTTAATTCGATGGCCTTCGCATCTGTCTGTATATGAAATTGGCCTTGAACTTATCTGAGTTACGTACAACACAGTTCACTTGGCCCTGATATCTATCAGAGATAATAATACTGTACATTAGAGGGGGGATCAGGGGATAAGCAGTTCCATATGGGACATGTTAGGTATATTTCCTTCCTCCCTATTCAAACTTGAAGAGGGTACATTCTCCTTCCTTCAAAATACCTTGGAAGATTAGATAATCCTCCAAAGGAAGGGAGCATGCCTCTCTAGGTGCACTTTGTTTTTTTTTAAGAGAGAGAAGGAAGGGGCTGGAGGTGGCTCAGTGATTACAGCACTTGCCTGGCATGTGCAAGTAGGCGAGTTCTTTCTTTCTTTCTTTTTTTTTTTTTTCAAAGAGAGAGGGACAGTGAGAGAGACAGAGAAAGAAAGAAACAACTTTATTTAGTTTTCACATGGCCTTAGTTGCTCCAACACTTAGTTGTGTACGTGGTGCTAGGGTTTGAACCTGGGTCCTCGTGCCTGCCAGGCAAGCGCCGAAACTGCTGGGCCTCTGTCCAAATTGCTTTCCCAAGTCCACCAACTCTGCTCAGGTAGAGGGGTGGTACAGGCTATTCACCTGTAGCCATAGGCTGCTATTGTTTCATTTTCTGCATTACCATTGGTTGGGTTCACAGATGATTTTCCCCCTCCTCCTCTGGCTCCACCAAACACTATGGGGGAGGCTGAGGGGTGTTTTTCCAAGGTAAGGAGGTTGTCTTCTAATGATCATAGTCTAGCTTCCAAAGTTTCTTCTTTAGCCCGTAACTCTTAAATCTTTTGATAGCCTCCCTTACAGCTGTGCGAATCACCCATCCAAAGGCACCAGCGGCAACACACACCCTACAATTTTCCAGGCTCTCTCCCACTTGTCTTAAAAGACTATTCCAACCCTGAGGGGTGGGGAGTACCATGAACCTCTGCCCATTCCTGGGCAAGGGCCCAGGTAGCCAGGAGGCTCGCGAAAGAATAACACATGTTCATGGCTGGCCACCTCTCCATACCCCCTCCAAAGGTGCAGTAGGTTCCATACCAGGCTGCTGATCCTGCCACCTAGGCCAACTGCAGTGCAACTGCTCAATCCCAGGCAGGCTAACTGAAGACCACAGGCCAGGCCATAAGGAACCTTTTTTCTGTGGATGGGCAATCCGCTGGGCAGAGAGTCGGGCTCAGCTTAAATCTAGAATTACAGCAAAGCGGGCAGTGGGTTATGTAAGAACGCGCATGCGCCATGGTTCTGACACCAGGCTTCTTAATCATTGCTTCCTTGACCTCCGGGTGAGGGAGCCCGATCGACTCTGTTTTCCTGAGAGGTTGTAAAGTAGGAAAGAGGAAGAATGAATGAATCGCTGCGTATGACAAGTCAGCGACCCACCTTCGCGGGGCTCCCCGAGACCGCTTTGAGCGGGGCCTGGCCGCCGGAAACGCCCGTGCGCTCAGTACTTCCGCTCGCCGCTGGCTGTTGCTAGGCGACCCGCGCCCGCGCAGAAAGCGGTGGCAGGTGAGCCGGGCTGGGTGGATGGCCGGGCTTCTACCTAGCGAGCGGTGGGCTTCCAGCCCACCCAGGCTGCTGCCGCGCCCGCCCCTGCGACCCGAGGGCGGTCGCGCCCTTTGTCCTGACCCCGCAAGAAACCTGTGCTTCCCTCCTCGGCCCTCCTGGAAGCGCCTCCACACCTCCCTGACCAGGTGGCCCTGAAACCCTGAGTTCCGTTTTCAGGGCCCCCTGTCGGCCCCTGGCCTTTCTTTCCCAACCGCCCTGAGACGCCTGCGCCGCGCGCCCCTCTCCCCGTTTCTTTGACTTGCCGGTGGCGTCCTGGTGGCAGGCGTCGCCCTTCTCAGGGAGAGCGAAGCATGGGTCCCCGCGCCTCCAGAAGAGGAGGCGGGAAGACTCGCCGCCGCCCCTGACTCCTCAGGTGCGCCGCCCGGCCTCGGGGTGGGGACACCGGCCCGGTGCTAGACTGAGATCCCGGGTTGGCAGGGGAGGGTTCCTGAAGTCCGGGGGGAGCCGGGGAGCGGGAGGAGCGTAAACCCGCAGTCTGCGCAGTTCATTCACTTTTCCTGTTCTGGTTTGTAGCTTCTGTGTGATCAGCTACCCTCGTGGAAACTTGGCAGGGTTGCGGCTGGATGCGGTGCCACTGACTGGCTTTCAGCATACCAAGCAGAAGTAACATGTTCCCGCCATTGGAAACAGAGCGACAGCAAGAGGTCGGTACACCCTTCCCCTCAACCTCTCCGCAAAACTCCACCGAAATCCAGCCCTAGATCAGAAGGTGCATTCGCGTGGCCCCTTGTCCAGCCGGAGATCTTGAACCTCAAAATAGAATAAGGCTCCTGGATTTCCCTTGGTTTGTTTATAAAGGCCCTCAAGTACACTGTCCTATACAACAATGCTTTGAAAGGGTTTTATGACTGAGATGGCTTTTCCTTCCACAGACTCTTCGTGATCCCTATGAGGACTTTATGTACCATCACCTCCAGTATTATGGGTACTTTAAAGGTAACAACCACGTTCTTTTTTTTTTCTATTTTTTTTTCACATTTATTAGAAGTATATTGCGATACAGGATACAGATGGGGGGAAACATTGTCAAAAAAGTAGCAATCAATGTGTATAAACTTTGTTAACCAGGAGTGATGCTAACGCATAGATAAGCTACTATGGGTTTCATCTATTGCAGTTTCCCCCAGAAGAACTCATGTGTTAAATGGGTATCTAGTGTAGGAATAACATCGGCTTCTGGGATGGTTCCCCCATCTTCCCAATCACCAGACTCCTATGAGTTCTTCATATACCCTCCCCCCTCCCCATCCCCTTCCCTCCACCTCCAAGTTAGGTAGGGAGCTTTCACCCCTGTTGCACTGAAAGTCATTCAATTTGAAATAACCACGTTCTTATGCAGCATCACCTTTCCTGGGTTCAGACGTGAATTGTTTCATTAGCTGGAAAAGTTGTGCTTAGATAGACTAATAATTTTCCAGCCCACTAGTGAAAAGTAAGTAGCTCTCCCCGGATTGATCAGCTTTGTTACCTCTATCAGGTCACACTCACTTTATACAAAGGTATGTTCTAGGCTCTCTATTTCATTGGTCTGTTTATCCTTGCACGAATACCACCATCTCTTAATTACTATAAAACATCAAAATAGTCTTGAAATAGTCTTGATATCTGCAAAAGCTTGTCCTCCTGCCTTGTACTTGTACTTCAGAAGTGTCTTGGCTTTTTTTTCTTTTTTCTTTCTTTTGGTACTGGGAATTGAACCCAGGCGCACTTCGCCATTGAGCCACATCCCTAGCCTTTTTTTTTTTCAGGGCTGAGGACCAAACTTGGGGCTTGGGCCACTGAGCTAAATCCCCAACCCCCCCAGCCTTTTTTTTTAAGGGGGGACACTGAGCGAGAGAATTAATTTTATTTAGTATTTCATGTGACTTTTGTTGCTCCAACACTTCTTTGTGTATGTGTTGCTGGAGTTCGAAGCCGAGTCCTCACACATGCCAGGCAAGCACCATAACCGCTGAGCCACCATTCCAGTCCCTGCCCAGCCCGTTTTTAGTTTTCAGTTTGAGACAGGATCTTACTAAGTTACCCAGACTATCCTTGAACTTGTGATATTCCTGTCTCAGCCTCTCAAATAGGTGGGATTACAGACATGTGGCACCACACCTGGCTGGAAAAGACAAAGTGGGTTTTCTGATCTCTGATTATAGTGTATTTTCATTTCCTAGACCTTCTTCAAAGTCTCTGAATAAAGATTCAAGTTTTTTTTCATAGTACTTTATATTTTGTGTTATTATAAGTGTTATCTTTCAAAAATTAAATTTTTAACTTTACACTGGTTTATTATACCAGTACATTATTATTTTTTTCTTTTTTGTTACTGGGATTGAACCTAGGGTTGCTTTTCTACTGAACCATATGCCCAGTCCCTTTTTTTTTTTTTTCCTCCTCCTTTTTTTAGACAGGGTCACACTAAGTTGTTTAAAGCTTCACAAAATTTCTGAGGCTAGCCTCAAACTTGCAATTCCCTGCTTCAGCTTCCTGAGTTATCCAGAATTACAGGTGTGGTACATTGAGTTTTTAAAAACAGATTTTTTTTTTTAATTTGTAGCGAAGTTGAACTTTTTTTTTTTTTTTTTTTTTTTTTTTT
>PVKS010001737.1:0-133386 GCA_004027875.1 Aplodontia rufa
AAGATGTAATGCTTTATAATCTAATATCTTTTTTTAGAGTTATAAAGGGAAAGGGAAGGGAGGGATAAGGGAGGGTAATTGGGGGGGGGCACTCCTGGAGATAATTGCAATATCCAGAATATTTACACATTTTATACACATTTTATATTATTTTGTTAAAATCGTGTAAGGTTGTTCAAAAAATAATAAAAAAAAAAGATATTTTTGTCCTAGCACATAGGACTCTAATAAATTCTATGAAATTTCATCCTACTTCTCTGAATCCTAATGCTTTTGTGAATATATCAATAAAATTATAGTTCTTTATTTACTTTTCATGTTTATATTTTCTTTGATCAATTCAAGTAACAAGCAAATTAAAAAGAATTTAAGAAGTACTGTAAAATCATTCAGTTTATTAAAATATTTAATAGTAGCAACATCATTCCATTTTACATGAATACTTTTTTTTAAGAGAGAGGGACAATGAGAGAGAGAGAGAAAGAGAGAATCAAATTTTATTTGGTTTTTCATGTGGTTTTCATTGTTCCAACACTTTGTTGTGTATGTGGTGCTGGGGTTTGAACCCGCATCTTTGTGTATGCCAGGCAAGCACTGTAAACTGCAGAGCCACCACTCCAGCCCCTAATACTATAGCACTATTTATTATTTAATTTGTATATATATATATGTGTGTGTGTGTGTGTGTGTGTGTGTGTGTGTGTGTGTGTAGGTATTCTGGAACAAATAAGCATTTTTAGAATATTTTTCTTCTGGATGAACACACCTAAATCATAAGAGCTACCTATTGTTAAGAAATTTGGAAAAAATAGAAAGACTAATGTGCCCTCATCTTTCCAATATTATAAATTATTAGTATTTGGAATTCTTTTGTTTAACGCTTTGTAACATGTCTGTGCTATTTTTTGTTTACTACTAGTTAATCGTAAGCTTTGAATATTGAATTAATTAATTTAACAGAAAAGAAAGCCATCACCTATCATATGCTATCAATTACATCCAAATGTGTATTAAGACCTGTCTTAAGAACTCCACAGTACTCAGGGAAAGATCTACCAATACAATTACAAGTAGTAGTAGAGGAACAAAATCTGGAATGCAAATTAAAGTGTTAGGGAAGGATCTACAGAGGAAAGAATGAGAGTTTTGCATTGGACGAGTGTATATTGTGAGGTCACACAGATCTTAATGAATTCCCATTCTATTACTTATTAAGTGTATGACATAGGACACATTTAACTATTCTAGGTTTTATTTGCTCATCCTGTAAATTAAGTATTGTTAAACTAGTTGCAAATTCTAAGCTGGAACATGAAAAATAGAAAGAGAGAGTGCACATAAATTTTGAAAGAGGTGAGACCTCATCACCATAATCACTCTGACCTTGCTGAAGAGTTTGGATTTGATTATCTGTAGTCACGGAATTCACTAGAAGGATATAAACCAGGAAAAAACAAAATATGGTTTACTTTTGAGAAAAAAACTGTCTGTGGTATGAACTTGATTATCATGGAGGAAGAATGGACACATGGCTGTTGAAGATGTTGAATCTATGCAGGACTGAAAAATGAAGATCAGCCAGGAGGTTACTAGAAAAGCATGCAGGATGTGAGCTGACTGATAAGTGGAGTAGAATGAAATATGTGGATTTAAGACAGTCTTTGGAGACAAACATAAAAGCAAAACGATAATTATATATGTGGAGATGCATTGTATAGGAGGCAGAGACTTTCTGTATACCTGAAGAAAAAGGTATCAACCCAGAATAAACAGACTGCATATAGGACATAAAGTCACACATTTTATAACATTTTTCAGAGAGAAAATAATACAATTTGAAAACTCATAATATATACTATCAGTGGGTATGTTTTCTCTATCTAGGTATTGAAATTCAGGAATAATAATTTTAAATTACTTGTATATAGGAAGCAATACATTTAAACACCCATGCATTTCCTTGTCATAAAATGGTATATTTTATCATTGTGAAATGAAATCTGTAAACTCTGATTAATAATAAAACTGAAGGGTTATTAGTACATCTCATAAAAAGAGGTTTTAAAAATTAAACACATGATATTACATGCCTAACATTAAAATTCTGACAGAATAATTTTTTCTCCTAGCATAAAGAAGCTATAACTTTTGGTATAATAGTTCCTAAGCATTAATGAGTAATAATTTAGTCAATTCTTTAGTAAATCTGGGTTTATTCTTATTCTTTCTTTACTCTTAGATGCTTTGTCACTCTAAAAAGAAAAAATGCATTGATTAAAAATATGAATTGTACAAAGTCTGGCAAAAATAGTTAAGAATTAACCAGCTGAGTGATGTTAAACACAGCTCGGAGGACTGTACTGTGTATCAAGGTGAGCTGACTACATGGTGCCCCCAGTTTTTGAGCAGCTCCTTGACAACACAATGTGATACCCCTAGGTGTATAGCAAGAAATAAACGTTTGGATACCTTAAATACCAGATGACTCATTCATCAAATAGGTAAGTATCAAGTGCCTAGAAGGTACCAAGAATTGTTCTAGTTCCTATAGATACTGCAATGAACGCATCAGGCAAAGAAGTCCTGCCTTCGTGGAACACAGAAACTAGTGAGAGAGAAATTATTCACTAAAATGAAATGATATGAAAATACTCTTGCATATACTTTGGATAAATACAAAGTATATATAATTGAATATATTATATCAATTTTCAATTAATATTGGAAACTATTTTATTAACCAACTTTAACCCAAACATATGAGTTGATGACTTCAAGCAGTTATATATTATGCTCTTGGATTCATTATCTTATTCATTGTTACACATGAGGACTGAGGGTGCAAATCAGACCTTTTAATTAATTTCAGAGTAATTTTCTCATATGATCATGTAGCGATTCAATGGTTGGTTTGTTGATTATTTTGCTATGTTTTGATTTTTTTTCATATACACATCAGCAAGTACTTCAAAATGATAAAGGACTTTAATGACTTAAGTAAAGCTATTAAGCAAAACTTAAACTACAATTCTCAAATACTACTAATGAAAATTATCTTAGAAGTTCATATTTTTCTTAATTTCTTGGCAATCTGAAGAGAAACGCCTTAAGTGTTTCCCACTGTGCTCCAAAGCAGATATGAGAATATGGCCAAATAAAGTAAGTCCCCTGGATAGAAATGTACATTTCAGCAGCATTTCATAGAGTGCTTTATAACAGTACCCAGTAGAACTACATAAAGCAAACACTGAGCTGTGGAGCAATCAGCTAAAAGCCTGATTAAGCGAGTAAGATTTAAGCAAACATTTCAAACACTCAAGATTGATCCCCGAAGTTTCTAAGAATGGGAGCTAGCTTCTTTCAACCACAAACAATAAGCCATTGGAGACAGAATCAAATCTCAAATGCAAAAGCAAGACTATCAATATGACTGAAAAGCAAGAGTGAGGCACGGTTCCATCAATCTAAACAATGCAGTGCATGATTTAGAAGCTGTGCCTCTGGCAAAGACATAACTGGTGCCTATTAAGCACCCAATGTGCACCCTAGGGCTATCCTGAGCAAGTGAGATAGGAACATGTGCCCAGATACGCCAAGGAAGTGGGAAGTGCAGTCAGTTTTCATTAGATCAACAGCTTTGGGAAACAATGTATAATTTAAATAATTAGGTGCTTGGGGTTTTTGGAGAAATATGCTGAAAAAAAGATAATAATATAAATACCTCTCATCTTTATGACTGCTATAGTCAATATGTTTTTCTTACTCTTTATTCCATCACAGACATTCAGAACTGTATTCTCTCTCTCTCTAACTCTATCTCTCTGTCACAAACTCAGAAACACAGAGAAGCAGAGATAGAATTCTTATGATGAAATACTGGGTTTAACTTCACAATGAAAATATTTATGTGATAGTACTTGCTTAGTTAGTTTAAATTTTTAAAAAATTCCTAGACTTTCTTAAGTAGTTCACAGAACATTTGTATTTAAATGTTATTTAGAGAAAAGTTATGAAATTTCAAGATAGATGCTGTCTTCATTGACTACCACATGAAGCCCATGTGGTAGTCCATGAAGTGATTCCCTGTCTAGAGAACCTCTCATTACCTTGCATGGCACACATTGTATTAATACTTTTTAATTAAAGGATTAACATACTGTATGTTTCCTTTTTTAGAAAAAGAATTTAATGAATTTTATTATTCATCTGAACATAAGGAAGGAAATAAACTTCAATAGCAATGGAGATATGTGATAACCTGACAATCTAAGGGCTTCTGTGTGTCAAAATATTTTGGACATTCATGGAACACACAGGCAAGAGGACTTGATGACAGCATCTTCGTTACTTCCTTTTGCTTCCAGGATATTTCAATGTATCATGCCTAGTTTACCATAGATATTACCAAATTTTTAATCAATTTAATGTTAATCCAATCAGGAAAGTGTTTACAATCTATACATGGATTGAGGACATTGCCAATTGCTAGGACAAATGACATGAAAATGGAAGGGCTAACACACACACTCTTTTTGTTTTCCTTCTCCCGCAAATTTTTAGAAAAACAATGGCTATCAGCACTAAGCTACCTGACAGATATTTAACTACATGAATATACTAATCATCACTTCTCAGGTAAAGATTCCATTTTTATCAATAAGAAGTCAACCATTTTTTAAATTTTATTGAGTTGTGTTGTTATAAAATCGTAAATGCATATGTAGTAATAATATGATATGCCCCTGATCTTAATCCAGAATCACCCCCACATCAAGCACACCCCAGTCATTTGACTCTTTTATATTCTCCCTATAACAGATGTAAATGTCTCTTTCTCTCTCTCTCTCTCTATATATATATATATATACATATATGCACAAATATATATATATATATATTAAATGAATACCTAAGTTATTATTTGTTTTCTCAGAGGAATAAAGAGTAAGTTACATTGTTGATCTCTCCCTAGATCCCTCCCTATCATCCCTTTCTTGGCACTCCCTCCCACCTCATTCCTACACCCTCCAAGGGTTATTATTTTCTAATAAAAAGTGTTTGGGGGCTGGAGCAGTGGCTCAGTGGTTACAGTGCTTGCCTAGTATGAGCGAGGATGTGGGTTCAAACCCTAGCACCACATACAAAACCCAGTGATGGGTAAACGAAAAAATAAATGAAAAAAATAAATAAAAGTAATTCTCTCGGGGCCTGGAGCAGTGGATCAGTGGTTTTAGTGATTACTTACATGTGTGAAGATGCGGGTTTGAACCCTAACACCATGTATATAACAGAGTGTCAAAGCAACAAAGGCTACATGAAAAACTGAATAAAGTTGATTCTTTCTCTTTCTCTCTCTCACTCTTTCTCTCTCTTTAAAAAAAAATAAAAAGTGTTTGGGAGAGTTCCTTCCATTTCAATTTCTTGGAATAGCTTAATAAGGAGACCTGTTAACTCCTCCTAATAAGTGTGGTAAAACTCAGCAGGGAATCCATCAGGTCCTGGGCTTTTCTTCTTTGGAAGGATTTTGATTGCTATATTGATTTCAGTGCTGTTATTGGGATATTTAGTCTTCCAATATCATTCTGCATCAATCTGGGAATGTGGTATGTCTAGACATTTGTCCACGTCTTCCAGATTATCTGATTTAGAGGCATATCGTTTTTCAAATTAGGTTCTGATAATCCTTTGGATTTTCGTGGGATCGGTGGTGATTACTCCTTTTCATTGGTAATTTTGTTGATTTGCTTTAATTCTTTCTTTCTTTTAGTGACATTGGCTAGGGGTTGATCAATTTCATTTAGTTTTCTGAAGAACCAGCTCTTTGTTTCATTGAATTATTTTATTTGTTTTTTTGTTTGTTTATATGTTTGTTTATTTTCAATTTCATTGGTTACAGCTCTCATCTTGATTATTCCCTGCTTTCTTCTGGCTTTAGGATTAGATTGTTCTTCATGTTGTAGGGATGCAAAGTAGAGCATAACATTTTTTTGAGATCTTTCCTGATTTTTAATGTAGGCACTCAGTGCTATAAATTTCCCTTAAAGAATGCTTTCATGATGTCCCAGAGGTTTCATGCTGTGTCTTCATTCTCAATTGCTTTCAAGAATTTCTTGATTTCTCCTCTCATGTCTTCTTGGATCCATTCTTCATTTAATAGGGTATTATGCAATCTCTATATGTATGTGCATTTTGTTATGATTTTTATTGTTCGTTGCTAGAATCATGGCATCCTGGTCTGCTAGGATACATGGGATAATGCCTATTTTTTATATATGCTGAGATTTCTTTTCTGAAATAGAATATGATCTGTTTTGGAGAAGGAGAGATGTCTGTTAAGTCCATTTGATTTATGGATATATTTATGTCAGAGATCTCTTTATTATTTTTTGCTTTGGTAATAGAGGGGTATTAAAGTCCCCTAGTATTATCCTGTTAGGGTCCATGAATGACTTTATGTCATGAAATATTTTTTTCATATCCTGGGAATATTGGTGTTTGGGTCATAATTATTTAATATGGTTATATCTTCCTAGTGTTTTGTTTCCTTCATTGTCTCTTCTGATTAAACTTTGTTTGAAATCCAATTTGTCAGATATAACTATTGCAACTCCAGCTGGCATTCTTGATCTGCAAGGCTGGTAGATTTTTTCCATTCTTTACCCTCAACATGTTGTTTCTTTGGCCATAAAATGGGTCTTCTTTAAGCAGAAAATTGTTGGATTTTGTTTTATTGATCCATTCTGCTAATCTGTACGTTTTGATTTATATGTTGAGACCATTCATATTCAGTGTTAGGATAGTTGTGTGGTTGTGGTTCATAATCATCATGTTTTATTAATGATTTCTGTACTGTCTTGGTTGTCCTTTAGATAAGCATACTTTTATTGAATTTCCTCTGTTTGTGGCTTTTGATTATTGTTTGATTATTCTTCAATCTGAAGTTTATCTTTGAGACTTCCTTATAATGCTGATTTTCTGTTTATGAATGCTACAAGTTTCATCTTATCTTGAAATGTTCTTATTTTCCCTTTGAATTTGAAGTTGAGTTTTGCTGGGTATAGTATTCTCAGCTGCAGGTCCTGGTCATTCAGAGATTGAAATATCTCCTTTCAGGATCTTGTTTCTAGTGTCTGAATTGACAAGTCAGAGTTGATCCTTATTGGTTTGTCCCTGAATGTGATTTAATATGTTTACTTTTTTTAAACAAATATATTTTATCCGCTTTTTCTAGCTATTTTAAAAAAAACTATTTACATTTTTTTATTGTGTGATGAATTTTTCACATTCAAAATGAACTTTTCAGTTGAGTCATTGCAGGAATCATTCAAAAACCTATTCTTTATTTTCATTAAAAATGTACCTGCCCCTAGAATAATATTCTGGGTGAAGGAACATATAAAAGTATTTAAAAGTATCCATTTTATCCTTTCTCATTCTTGGCATAAAATATGTAATAAGGATATTTCCTTGATGTTGGAGGTAGTTATATAGCTTAAATGGGCAATTATTTTTAAATAGGGTTAAAATTCTGTACCAGATGAAGTTTCCAGATGGTGTACAAAACTGGAATCCAAATATAGACTGACTCCAGAATACGTTCTTGAAGTAGCTACATCGTAACAGAATTGCAAGAAAATGGTAGTGTCATTATTGGTGATAAACAAAATATGTGTGACCTCATGGGGCCAATAATCCAAACAGAAAAGCTAAGAATAATAATTTCAACCATCTGATGAAGATTTCTCCAAAGCTCTTCACTAAGAATAATTTGCAGACATTCAAATTTACAAGTCAAGTTTGAGAGGTTCTTAGTTCTAAAAATCAGTGTGACCTATTTCTATTGAACTCATTTGTACCATTTGTATGTAACATTCCACAGACATAAGGGATCATAGAGTTTATTGCCCCAACTTCTTAACAATCAGAAACTGATTCAAATATGATCTACATTCATCACACAGCAATATCAATCTAATTCACTTCATTATATCACAACCTGGAGAATGAGTAAATGTAGTCATTCTTTTCTTCTTTTTTAAGACCCACATAACCTTGGTTAGGAAAATGTACCCAGCAATTGACTAATGTTAAAGTATAGCATTTGGAAAAAATATACCATATTTTGGGATTTTTAAAAAATAGGATAAATAAACAACACAAAGATATGCATCAGCCTATTCAGTTTACTTTCAATTGTAATTTCTCAGGATGGTAAAACTAATTAGAAAAGAAATTTTAGAAGGGGAAAAGGAGAATAGCCAACCTAAGAACTTGCTCTTTCATCTACAGGTGAGGATTTTTGTTACAGTGATAAAGTTCCACAGCATGAATTTGTCACAATATCTTGAAAACACAAAAAATGAGAGAATCTAAAAAGCTCTTAAATATACATTTTACTTTAAATAAATTTGTACCAAAGAGATTGGTTGCAAAGATGGTATAAAGAATTCTTACCTAGCTTCCCCAATGTTACCATCTTAAATAAGCATCACTGAATCATCAAAACTGAGAACATAATGATGGCATAATCCTGCTAACTATGACAGACTTCAATCGGTTTTTATTTTTTTTTCCATTAATGCCTGTGTTCTAGTCCAGACTCTAACCCAGAATGTTACTGCAAAATATTATTTGCCAAATTTCCTTAAATCTGTGACAACTCCTAAATATTTACTCGTCTTTCATGTGATTTATACCTTTGAAGAACAGTGGTCATGTATTTTGCACAGTGTTACTCAGTTTGGATTTGTCTAGGCTTTATCATGACTAAACTGAAATTGTGGATTTGAGGGAAATATGTCACAGAGGATATGTGTCCTTCTTCCTATATCATACAAGGGTACATGGTGTTCATACATGTCTTTTTTCTGGGAAGTTAATCTTTATTGCTTGGCTAAGGTGGTATCTGTCTGGTTTCTTTTCACAAATTAATTTTTCTTTATATTTAATAAATACTTGGTGGTAGATACTTTAAGTGTATGCAAAAATCCTGTTTTTTTTAAATGTTTTGTCCATCAACTTTATTATTCATCTGTGAATCTCACTTGCATTAATTATTACTATGAGATTCTGATTGTAATTATCTACTTTCTTTATTCCCCTCTATTTATTAATGAGAATTATAATGAAAGAAGGAATTGTACTTTCTCCACATTCCATTTATTTACTCAATATTCATGTATGTCAGTGAAAGTCATACTTGTTTTATCTAAGTAATGATTAAATACAGTGGGTTTTTACTTATTTAAACTAGTTTGGTTTTGACCAACAGAAACTCTTTCAGATGTGCTCCTGTATCTCTCTGACACATTCTTACAGTTTTGTTTGTTGAGCACTTACTTACTAATTAATATTACAATATGCCACAGGATTATCTTGTAATTTGCCTTTAACAGCCCCAGAACAGCCATTTCTCAAAGGACCCCATTTATTTAATTAGGAAATAGAAAAGGAATTTTACAAATCAACATTGAGACATTTGAACATTTTAGGCATTAAAGTGTTGGTTTTTACTGGACTATTGCTGCTCTTTAGAGCTTCTTAATGAATAGAACTTAGTGAATAGTGAATATTACTAATATTGTTGTTTAAAATAATTTAAATTGTTTTGGGTTTTTTATGTGTGTGCATATACATACATATATATGTATGTATATATATACAAATACATAATTCTATATCCAGCTCTGTGTGTATGTGTTAACCATACATATACAGATGCTCCCTGAAGTAAGACTTACAATTTTTAACATTACTCGTTGACAGATAATTGCTCAAAAATTTATAAAGGAACAGGAAGCAAATCCAGTAGGCTTACTATGTACTTCTCAAAACTGCAATATAAATATTGTTTCCAATGTAAGAAACATTGGTCCAGTAAGTAATGCCAAGTCAATATGGATTTCCCATACAGTTAGTTTATGTTATAAATGATGTATTTGGCCATTTAAACCTTTTTCAACATCACCATTTAGAAATTAGTGTGGTCAAGTTTTAGGAACTGAATAATAACTAATCCAACTAATATTCAGTATATTATTGAGGCAAGACTATAAAAATATAAATGAAAGAAACTTATTTTTCACTTTGTAAGAAGATATGTCATCCAAAAATCATAGGAAAAATTGTGTGTAAGATCTACTCACTAACACAGAAGAAATTCCATGCAGAAATCTGAATAAATAGTTTTCTGTGTCATTAGAAAGATAAAAAACAGAAAACAGAATGGTAATGGAATTACATTTGGTACCATAAGAAATTAGTAGAGTCCAGTGTGACTGGCAATGAGGTGATTATAACTTTAGTAGAAGATAACATGAGGTTATGAATATTGTAAATCCTTGTAAAGGCTTTGGGTATTATTATGAATAGTATGGATCAAACTTGCACTGGAATTAGAAATGGAAACAGGGCTACCAATTAAATTTGCTTAGCAATATTCTAGGAAAAAGAAGATTCTGTCCATTGGCATAATAGCAGTAGAAATTATGACAGATGTTTAAAATTTGGAAGTAATTTGAAGTCAGTAGTAAATGATTTCAGAAAATATGTATAATATATATTTGTAATGGTTTGAATATGAGGTATCTCCCCAAAGCTCATGTGTGAGACAATGCAGGGGAGTTAGAAGGTAAGGTGATTAGGTTGTGAAAGCCTTAACCAATTCAATGCATTAATACACTTTGAATGGATTAACTTGTGATACTGTGGTCATTTGGAGTACAGCTAAAGGATACAGGTAATAGGGGGGCATGCCTTTGGAGCTTGCCTGGTGAGCCTGGCTTAGTCTCTCTGTTTCCTGATTGTCATGTATGACTGCTTTTCTTTGACACACCCTTCTGCTGTGATTTTCTGCCTTATCTCTGTCACAGAGCAGTGAAGTTGGCCTTCTAAAGACCTCTGAAAAAGTGAGCACCAAATAAACTTATCCTTTTCTAAAATTGTTCTTATCAGGTCTTTGGTCACAGTGGTAAAAAATGCTGACTAAAACAATGATTGTGAGAGAAGGACTCAAGGATGGCTCTAGAATTTTTGACCTAAGCAATAAGAATAGCTTGTCTCTCCACAGCCCCTCCAGCATCTATTATTGTTTATTTTCTTCATCTTTGCCATTCTAACTGGCATAAGGTGATATCTTAATGTGGTTTTCATTTGCATTTCTCTGATTACTAGAGATTTAGAGCACTTTCTCAAGTATTCATTGGCTTGATCAATGTATTCTGGTGAGAAGTTTCTATTTAGCTCTTTGGCCCATTTATTAATTGGGCTGTTAGTGTTTTTGTAGTTGAGATTTTTGAGGATTTTGTAGATTCTGGATATGAGCTGCAGACTGGTACAGCCCCTCTGGAAAGCAGTGTGGAGAATCCTCAAAAAACTAGGGATGAGCCCACCATACGACCCTGCTATTCCACTCCTGGGATTCTTTCCAGGGGATTTAGAATCAGCACATTATAGTGACACAACAATATCTATGTTCATAGCAGCTCAATTTACTATTGCTGGGCTATGGAAACAACCCAGATGTCCCTCACTGGATGAATGGATCCAAAAACTGTGGTACATTTATACCACGGAATTTTACACAGCAATTAGAAACAATGATATTGCAGCCTTTGAAGGTAAATGAATGGCTATGGAAGAAATTATGCTGAGTAAAATCAGCTTAACCCAGAGAACTAATTGTCGATTGTCTCCACTCATCTGTGGAAGTGGGGACTAGACTCTGGACAGTGAGAAAGTTGGTCTGTTATCATGTGTTAAATCCAGATAAGATGTAATGCTATACAACATAATCTTTTTTTTAGAGATATTGTGGGAAGGGGATGGGAGGGATAAGGGTGGGCACTCCTGGGGGTAATTGTAATATCCAGAATCTATACACATTTTATATTATTTTGTTAAAAACTTATATGGTTGTTCAAAAATAAAAAAAAAGAAGAATAGCTTGACATTAACTTCAATTGGAAAGAAGTAAGTGGAGTAATTTCAGAAGAAAGATTAGGAGTTCCAATGGGGCATCTTGAGCATGAGGTATCAAAAATTCATGCAACAGGAAATGTTGATTATATGTAAGGGAATGAATAACTGGTGGACCCATATGACACAAGACAAAGAAAATGTAAAGTCCCCATAAAAAACAAATTCTTTTGTCATTAATTTCTTAGAGGCAGTTTAACTTGACACATTATTATATGCGAACACTTTCCTAACTAATGATATTATATTAGTGAGAAACAGAGTGAAAACTTGCTGTTTTAACAAAAATTATACTTGAATGGGAAGAGATTGAAATTTAACAAATTAAATCAAAGCCAGGCATGGTGGCACATCTCTATAATCCCAGCAACTTGGGAGGCTGAGGCAGGAGGATCACAAGTTCAAAGCTAGCCTCAGCAACTTAGGAAGGCCCTGAGCAACTTAGCTAGATCCTTTCCCAAAATAAAAAAATAAAATAAGATAAAATAATGAGTGAATAGGCTGGGGATGTGGCTTAGTGGTTAAGTGTCCCTGGCTCATTCCCAGGCGCACACACACACACACACACACAAACACATATATACTATATATATATATATATATATATATGTATGTAGGATTGCAAACAATGTAGTTATACTATATATACATACATATATATATATACAATCATACATATAATAATAAGTTAAAAATCAATGTATGCTTTGAGAAAGAAATATATGAGAACAGTGGGTAACTGAAAGTGTCAGCAAGACAAGAATGAGTGCTGTTGTGGCATGGGGTGCTGTGTGTCACTCAATCACTGCTTGTCTGGAACATCTAGGCAGTCAAACAACACTCAGAGAAGCTTGCTCAGAATTTGCAATATCTATAGGATGCCTACTTTACTTGCCAACTTTTATCATGTAGAGGACTACGAACATCATCTGCAATTTTTTTTGGTGATTTTTCTTTATTTACAATTCTCTAAGAAAACTATTTTCCTATCATCCCCAAATATGATGAAATAGTTTCAATATCATTATACACTTATAGATTTGATAAATTCTCATTAATTACAAGTTTTCATGTTCGCATTTTTTTAGATCTTTAACTTTTTGTGGGTGATGGGTATAGAACCAGGTCCTGGTACATGCTGGATTCACTGTACCATTGAGATATACCACTCACCACTAGATTATTTTTCGTTGTTGTTGCATATTAATTGTCAGAATGGTGAGTTTCATTGTAGTGTATTTGTGTACACCACAAATTACATAAAAAGTAATTTGATCAGTTTTGCTCCTTAATACCTACCCCACTCCTCTTTTGTCCTTCTCCCGATCCTATTCCTGTATCCTAATGGCCTCCCTGCTTTTCCCCTCTAGCTACCACATATGAGAGAAAAGACATGACGATTTTCTTTCCAAGTCTGACTTGTTTTGGTCAAAATTATGAAATATAGGTCTCTCAGTTTTCCTGCAAATGCATAATTTCATTTTTCTTTATGACTGAATAAAATTCCATTATGTATATATATACACCACATTTTTTTATTCAATCAAATGTTTTTGGGCATCTAGGCTGATTTCATATCCTGACTAGTGTGAAATATGCTGTGAATGAAGCATGGGTATACAGGTTTTCTCTCAAGTATCCCAATTTAATTCTTTTAGATAAATATCAAAAAGTGGTTTGGCTGGGTCATATTGTACTTGTACTTTTAGCTTTTTGAGCAGACTCCATATTAATTTCTACAGTGGCTGCACTAATTTACCTTCCCACTAACAGTGTATAAAAGTTCCCTTTTCCCCACATTCTGACCAGGATTTATTATTGGTATACTTGATGATTACCATTCTAACTGGAATGAGATGGGATCTCAATGCTGTTTGGATTTGCATTTCCTCATGGCTAACTGAAACTTCTCAAAAGAAGTACAAACGGCCAGACATTATATGAAAATTGTTCATAATCTAAAACATTTAAATTACTCTAGGAAGATATTTCAAACAGAAAGACTCTACAAACATATAATTGACACCACATATAATGATGAGATACCCTGAAGTTAGCTCAAATATACTCAATTCCATCATAAATAATTAAATTGCTCTGCTCCCATTTGTAGCCTGATGAGATAAGGGAGCCATGCTTTGCAGCTAGTATAATCAGGGTTCCATTGTTTCTACTGGTGGAAAAGTTTGAAAGAGGAAGATAAAGAGAAAATAAGAGTTTTGGAAAGGAAAAAGCAAGATGATAACTATAGGTAAAATTATATTCTGATCATCATTGAAGAACTAGACTATAATTCTGAAAATTAATATTTAACATGTACTGAGCATGTATTGGTTGGCAGTGATTAAGTGATTTACACTTTAACTCTTTTAATAAATAACAACTCTTAGAAATAGACACTAATTTTACCAACTGTTTACAGATGGGGACTCATAGAACTTAAATAACTTGTCCAGTTCACTCATCCAGGAAGTGATGGATCTGTGGCAATCTGACACCTCAACATAACTTCTCACCTGCAAGGCAACACAGTGTACTTTACTTTCACTGGAGCATAACCTGATCTATTTTCACATACGATTTTTGCAAATTCCATTTCATCATCTTTGTGAACTTACCAAAATTTAGGTTATAACACAGGAGAAACAAGGCTCCAGACCAGTGCCAAGCAATCATAATCATGGAAGCAGAGATAATCTCAGCTTTGAAAGATAAGGAAAGAAGTTTCTGAAGCTCCGATATTTTTACTGAGCTAAATAATATGAGAACTGGATCAAAGCCAGTTCGCTCCATCTTGTGCTCCTCCACATTCTGTTCTGACACCATGCACAAATAGATTGCCTGCTAAAACTCATCCATGAAGGGAAGTGGTGTACTGTGCCCAGAATTTTTGTCTCTGCCACAAAATCACAAGAAATTATATAATGTCATTTCTGATAATCTAATTAATCTATTGAGAATTTGAGATAAGTGAAAAAGAAAAAAGAAAGTAGAACAGTAAGAGGAGACAAAAAAGTAAAAGGGAAAAAATAGAAGCCTTCTTTAGGATTGCAAGCAATACTATTGACAACAGGCAGAACATCAGAGATAAGTTATACTAGACCTTAAAGACAGCAATTAATCTTAGAGTTAAACACTATTGCATGAATGGAACCAAACTTTCCACCTTCTAGTGTGATCATGGTTTGAATTTTCTCTATTTTTTATTAATATACATTCATTTTAAAATGTTAAAATTAAATATCTGCTCTTTTTAACAGCAATAATGGCTGAGCCCTGATTTAATTGCTGAAAATTTGAAATGTTTATGTGCTTAATAGGGATATCCCAAAGAATGCACCATTAAGTTGTGAATCATGATGATCTGTAGAGCTCTCCAGTGTGTTACAATATATGGTTACAAGCCTGAAAATGACAAGCCACCATGAAGAAAACTGAACATGTGCCACGATAGTCTGTGAATTACTGTAGTCTTCTTTTGATGTTTTGGAAAAAATACAATTGTATAGTTGGTTTTATGGCTTACACTGGAGTCTTAGTTAACTAATTTTTTTTTAATTTCATCTTAAGTTCAATTACAAGTCCTGCTGATGGATTCTGCATCAAAATAATTGTACAATGTTATCAATTGCCTAAATGTAAGGCATTGCTAAAATTCTTGCAGAGGTATCCATCAACAGATGAATGAATAAAGAAAATGTGATGTATGTACACAATGGAGATATTTTTCAGTCATAGAGTAGAATGAAATTATGTCATTTGGTGGTAAACAATGGGTAGAACTGTGCTAAGTGAAATAAGCCAGACTCAGAAAGTCAGATATTCTCATACGCAGAAGCTAGAGCAGAGAGAGAGAGTAAGAGAAAATTTTAAAAAGGGTTTCACAAAATTAGAAGGGACACCAGTAGAGTAGAGAAAATGGATTAAGATGGAGAGTGTGGAGGGGAGGGCATGGGGAAGTACTAGAAAATAAAATCTACCAAATTATGCTATGACCATATATAAATATACCATAATGAATAATGAATATTGATGATATATGTAATTATAACTAAAATAATAATAATAACAATATTTAAAACACAAAGATCAGCAGAGTAGAGCAAGTGGATCAGGAAGAGAGAGGAGGGAAGGGAAATAGAAGGTACTGGGGAATGAGATTGATCAAATTGTTTTGTGCATGTACAAATATGGCCTAATGAATCTCACTATGATGCATAATTGTACAGCACCAACAAAACACTTAGGCAAATACAACAAAGAAAAGGAGTAGAAAGAGATCAGAATTCAGGAATTAGAAAGTGATGCATTCAAAAGCTTCACTGAATTCTTACACATTTCATCCTCCCAGTGTTTATCAGCACTGATTGTTCTGAGCAGAATTCTAGTTTATTGTCCGTTGAACATTAGATGTGATGGGTTTCATTAAGATGGCATAACTTGTGAAATTCCCTGGGAAATCTTACCAACACCAGAATGAATAAGCAATCTATTAAATTATAGATACATAGCTTTGATGATAAGTTCACTTTCACAAACTATAGCTCTTTTGGTCCCATGGTACAAAAACTCAGCTTAAGCACTTCAAGTTAACATAGTGGAAAAATAATGGAATTCATATAATGTGCCAATAGACAATAGTTGACTGTTGGCTGGGGAGGAAGCTTCCATAGGGAAATATGGGCATGCTCCATTTCATTGAGTAACAAAGGGGAAAGGAGCAGATATGTGAAGGCATAGCGTGGCAGGAAGGAAAACAGGAGGCAGCGGGTAAAGAATGGCCAGAAAATGATGGCACAAACAATTCTGTCACATTCAGAATTGTCAAACAAAATTGGTGACATAGGCCTTTCTTGTAGTTTTGACATGAAGAACACATAACAGAAGATAATGGCAAAGTCTTAGATCACTAAGGAAGTGCCCTGAGAATTTAGCCAGCAATTAAGTAGAGAAGAACAAGGTCATATTCCTGCAGTGGAGGGGCCAGCGGTGTGTGTGTGGTTTCGCCCCACTTTTCTATGCTATTTTTGTAAACAAAAGATCAATATGGATCATTCTTTTGTCAACTCTGAGTTTCATGTTCCAGATTTGTGCACTATGAATACTGACTAGATGGAAGGTAGATACATATTTTATTTTTTTTAAGTTTCTCTCTTTTAAGAATCACATTTTTGGATTAATTCTCAAAACAATATTTCCTAAAAGGAGTCTGACCCATAATGCCATTTTCTTAGATTTCCCTCTGGCTTGGCAAATAATGTCAAGATTTTTCTTAAATTACTAGAAATAAGACTTCAGGGATTTATTCAATGAAATGGAGACAAGAATAACTAATATTTAAAAATGGACTTTTTAAGTCAAAATGGAAGTAGAATAATGTATGACACGGAACGGTGGAAAAAGAGATGACAGATTTGATCAATCTATACCACATGCATTTATGGAGATATCACAGTGAACCCCACTAATAATTACAGTTTACTAAAATAACAGTGTAATTGAGGAAGAAACAACATTCAAAGAAAGTCAATATCAGAGTGTGGGCCAATAAGTACAGGGTTATGTCAGGGGAAGACCTCATCAAATGTGGGATGAAGAAAGTGAAAAATGTGTAGGTAAGTTCTGTTTATTAAAGATTGAAATAAACAGGCAAAATAGTAATTTGCATTATGGCTAGCTTTGGGAAGATGAGTATCTGTAACATCTCTTTATATTTCCTTTCCCTTACTGAGGAAGAGTTATGTTCACTTGTTTTCTTCTTCTATTACAAGTGGTGTTTCAAGACAATCTTTTTTTTTTTTTTAAGAAAGAGGGACAGTGAGAGAGAGAGAAAGAGAGAATCAGTTTTAACTAATTTTTCACGTGGCTTTTGTTGCTCTGACACTTCATTGTATATGTGTTGCTGGGGTTCCAATCCATGTCCTCGCGCATGTCAGGCAAGTGCGGTAACCACCAAGCCACCGCTCAAGCCCATCCCAGACAATCTTGACATAAAATAGATGAAAAAACAAAAAGATATTTTTTGGATGAATACCATTCTTTCATCATACAACTTTATATAGTTGGAACAAGGACATAGCTTTTAAGTGAAATAATTTTCTTTAGGATTTTTTTTGAAAATAACATCATTATATGCAAAGGAATTTGTAAAAATATAATTAAAACAATGCAACCAATAACAAAAGTATTCTCATTATTTTCAGGGATGTACAAAATTTTACAAAATTGATGATATACTGAATCAGGACACAAATCTAATAAAATTTCAAATATAGTCTGTGACTATAATGGAATTAATCTGAACACCAATAAAAAAATCATTGAAAAGTAAAAACTAATTGAAGATTTAGTAACATAGCTTTAAAAAATCCATTGAACAATGAAGAAATCGAAAAAAAATTTAAAATATTTTCAACTTACTGATAAACAATATATCAAAATGCTTGAATGAGAGGGAAGTAAGGGGAACAAAATCTCCAAAACTATACTATGTCCATGTATAAACATATCTTAATGAGTCCCATATGCACACACACACACACACACACACACACACATATATATTTCACTAATTAAAGCAACAACAACAATAACAATATTAATAATAAAGGGAGATTAGCAGAGGAAAGCAAGCAGAAATAGGGGAGAGAAGAAAAGAATAGAAGGAAATCAGATTGATCAAATTGCGTTATGTGCACATACAAATATGGCATAATGAATACAACTATGTATGATTGTAATGCACCAATAGAAATGAAGGAGAAATTGCTGGGATCAATTTAAAACAAAACTTAGAGATGAATAGCGTTAAAGATAGTCAGAAAGACTTATAATCAATATCTAGACTTGCTTCTCAAGAAATTCAACAAATCTAACCTAAAGAAGGTAGGTAGACTGAAATAATAAAGTGTCAGAAAAGCATGAAATAGAAAACAAACTTACAGAAACCTGAAGACTGAAGTCTGAATAATAAAGAAAAGAAGAACAAGAAATATGGCTCCTACCAGGTTTAATATGGGTGGTAACCTACAGACATCAAAAGCCTTAATTCAGCAATTTAGGTGAAATTGGAAAATTCTTTAGAAATACAATATATCAAAAATGATGCAAGCAGAAAACTCTGTATAGTCTTATATTTGTTACAAACTGATATAGATTGAATGTATTATTAAAATTCTCAAAAAATAAAAATCTTTCCCACAGACAATTAAGAAATATCCCTAATCCTATATATCCTACACAAATTCTTTAAAGGAACAGAAAAAAAAATAGACGGTTCACAACTTGTCTCAGAGACCAGTATAATGTTGAAACCAAAACATGGTGAAAATATTATACATAAGTAAGGAAAACTATAGATCAACCTCTCATATGGATACATATTTAGAATAATTAAAATATTATCAATTATACTAGCTGCAGTAACACAAACTGTCATACATCATAGTGTTGATTATGAGAACTCAAGGTGGTTCTAACATTGGAAAAATCGATGTGCATATTATGTAACATTGACTAAAAAGGAAGAAAAATCTGATGATCATTTGAATAGATGTAGAAAAAGCACTTGATAAATTCTGTGACTGTTTTTCATTGCAAACTAGGAATAAAAGATGAAATCTCTTTAATCTGAATAGCACTGCCACCATCAAAACACCAGAAAATATCTCATTTGACAGTAAAATATAAACATTTTCTCCCACTGGGAGTTGAACAATATTTCCTGATCTTTTTCTTTCAACTTTGATTTGGTGGTCATAGCCCATTAAGAAAAAAACAGAAGGGGCTCAGTGAAACATGCCTGTAATCCCAGCCTCAGTGATCCAGAGAGGTCCTAAGCATTTTTGTGAGACCCTGACTTGAAAAAAATTACATCATTATTATGACAAAAGATATGATGAATAGAAAATCAAAATAAGTTTGAAAATCTACTTCAATTAATAATTAAAATACCAAAGTTGCTATATGCAAAAATGTTATAAAATTATATTTGAAGAAATATATGAAGAATCTGTCTTCAGCAAATAGAATATAAAATTTCAAAGATAAGTATTTATAAAAGCACTAAAATTCTTCAGATATTTAAGAAAAAATATAATAATAAATGTACAAGTTTTCTATACTGAAAAATGCAAAATATTCCCATTTAAAACATTATCTGTACATAATCATATTAGTCATTTGAAAACTCAAAGTTGAAAGCAGGGGAATTTCTCTAAACTGGCCTGAAGATTTAATTTAGTGTACGTCATTAACAACTTATCAGGATGTCTAAAATGTAAAAAAAAAAAAAAAAGAATAGCAACAATAACAAATTTCACTACCATGAAACTCACCAGTTGAAATTCTAGGCATTTATTCCCAAAAAACTGAAGACTTGTGTTTATACAAAAACTTATGCATGAATGTTCAAAACAATTTCTTTCAAATAATATGAACTATAAATAGCTGTGTTGTTCTTTAGTAGATGAGTGGCTAAACAAATTGTGATTCACCCATACAATGAAGTACTATTTAGCAATAAAAGGTATAGCAATATTAATACACAGAGCATCATTGATGAGACTAAAGGAAATTATACTAAATGAAAAAATGTCAGTCCCAAAAGATTAAATTTATATCTGATTCAATACATATAACCTTCTTGAAATGGAAAATAATTATAAAAATAAAGATGAGAAGGGTTAAGCAGAGGATGGGAGAAGGAGAGAAAAGGGTGAAAATATAAAAAGGCAACCCAAGAGATCCTTGTGGTGATGGAAATGTCCCTAATCCTGACTATATTGTTAACTGTGGTGTTATACTATAGTTCTTCAAGATGCCCATATGAGGAGACAGACTGGTTAAAGGATACATGAATCTCTCTGTGTTGTTTCTTACAATTGCATGTGATTCTACAATGCTCTCCAAAAAATCAATAGAAACTTCAGCCATAATTATTGACCTCTGAACAAATTAATTTAAAGAAAACAGTTAAAATAAATGAGATTAGATAACCATTGGATAAAAACGAAAAAATATTTCACAAAATCAGTCAATCATTTTTATCTGCTGTTACAGAGATAGCTTCAGTGTCACTTCATATACTTCAGGGATGTTAATTTGGGAAAGAGCCACTTTTATCTTTTCCTTCCTGCTGTTGATTTATATATTACTATAGATAATGTGGCAATGAGCATGATGTACTCAGTCACCTTTAAATTAGAAACATAATGATGTCAACTTCTTACAAGTAAAAATAACACTGTATAAATGGATAGCAACTTATTAATGAATTCTACCCGAAGTCTACAGGGATTGAGTGAGAGCTGAGTGGGAATAGTATAATTAGGCACATAACAAATTTCTGTGCAAAAAAGATGAATATTTGGACTAGTTAAATAACCTTAAGGGAAGTAATTGTTTAAATAAGTGAAAAGAGAGCTAGAGATGCAGCTTAGTGGTAAGGCTTACCTAGCATGTGTGAGATCTTGAGTTCAATTCCCAGCACCACCAATAAAGGAAAAAATTGAGAAAACTTTATTATACATACCTTAGGAAAAGGACTGTTGATCTAACACTATAATATTGTTAACAATGAAAACATCCTGTAATTGTTATCTGGTGACCCAATCAAATGCAATAAATATGTATGTCAGATAGCCATTTAATTTTAGCACAGTAAGATCAGCACAGTAATAAGAAGGCCAAATTGTCTTTGAATTTTATGATTTAAAATTTAGGTACCTAAGGCTCTGTTGCTTTCTTTTTGAAAACAACAATAAAAAATGCTTTATGAGATTTAGAAAACAAATTGTTTCAGTCATCCTTATCCTTGCTGTAAATAAAAGACCTGACAAGAACATTTTTAGGAGGAAAAGTATATTTAGGGGCTCACTGTTTCAGAGTTCTTCATCCATCAATAGCCAGCTCCATTTCTTGGGGCTCAAGGAAAGGAGAACATCATGGCGGAAGGAAGCAGAGAGAAAGAGACAGACAGAATGCCAGATACAAAATACATACCCCAATGATCCACCTTCTCCAGGCACACGCTACCTGCCTTCAGTTAATCTCTATCAGAATGAACTCACGGATTTCGTTAAGGCTCTTATAACCCAATCATTTCACCTCAGCTTTCTTGAATTGTCACACATGAACTTTTGGGGAACACCTCAATTCAAAGCATAACACAGATACAGGAAATTATAACAAAACCAAAGAAATTAAAAAAAAATATTTTTAATTCAACAGACAGATACCTGCACTTTTGAGTTTCTTATAAAGAATGTAAATCAGAAGTCTGAAAAGCTTCATTAAGTGCATCATTGCCAGAGTACCTGGATAAATATGCCTAATAGCATGCTTTCCTCATCCTCACTTTCTGTTTGTTTGGTTTTCACTAAATATTGCCTTATGCAGAATCTATTTAATTTTTAGTATTTGAGAATGACCCATGCTCAGTACAGGATATCCCTCAAATTTTAGCATTAAAAAACTGTCATTTTGAAAAGGCCATTGTACATGTTTTCAGTGAGTACATATTGATAACCATTGCATAGTTTTTTGGACATGCAGGAAATAAGACCAGAACATTAAGAGTTGATGAATACAGGTCTCAAGATTTCAATTACCTTCTACCCAAGATCACTCTTTATAACTACTAGTCTGCACACTGTCCCTGCATGGAACTTGATAATATTCCCAGCTCTTACTTCCACTTCAGCGATGTTGCTCCTCTTGCCTTTTCAAATCTGGCTGCAATTTGAGTTATAGATGCCTCACCCTTGTCACTGCTTGATTTGAGACAGCATCATGCATTGCTGTTCTTATCATGTAGTAATGTCAAGACTTTAAAATTGGCTTCTGCAGCTCAGATCCACAAATCTGACTCATGAAGAGGGTCAAAAGCCTACTGTGGTACAGCGAGAAAGTTAAGGTAAGCAAAAGGAGGAACTGTGACTTTCTCAACTTGAGCATTGTTCCTGGTGTCGGGGTTCTCTGTAGAGACTCCATCTTCTACATATGCCAATTTTTGACATTATATAATGGTAAAGACAACAACTAAGGAAGATTCCTAATCAGTCAACTTTCATAAAAGTTTCTAGTATACTGGAGACACAACTAAAAATTTGACTGCGTTCTTGTACTTTAGATAATAAGCTTAATATTTCCATTTGGAATCAAAATGTTAACTGAAAAAAGGAATTTAATGTAGAAGCTCAGGATAGACTTGATTTAGTGAACCACATGCTGACAATTTACAACCACAAACGAAGACTTGTAAACTTGTGAAAATCTTGTGACACAGGTGATAATTTTATGTAACTCTAATCAACAGATGCTACATGGACGGGAGAATTGCTTTAGCCTGAATCTAGTCACGCTTTTTATGAGAAATCACATTTCAACAGTTTAAAGAAATGCAAGAGGCAGTACTAACCAGTTTGAGAGACTGGAAAACATCAGGTCCATGAATCCAAAAACATAAGCATATTCCCACAAGACTTATGTATCTTGGCATCTTAGAAGCCGAACACCTATCAGTACAATATATAAATTTTTTTCTATAAAATATATTCTAAATATACTGGTGACATGTTTTCTTTTAAGCAACATACATATGTGTTTTAGAAAACAATGACACTTGGCAATAAGAATAATATTAACAGTTCTTGTTTTGTCATAAGCTTGTACATCTAAACACAAAATACTGAATATCTTACAACAATTAAAATGTCACATTCCAAGTAATTAGCATACTTAAGTTAAAGAAGACCATGTAGTTCAGACTCCTAAGTTCCAAGTAAAGCAACTATAACATAATTTCCAATTTTGGGCTAATTAAAGGTCATAAATAAAAAGAATGTAAGAGTGTATGTATTACTATGTAATAGATGGTAGGAAATTTCCTTATTCACAATGTTCTTAATAACCAACATAACCTTATTTTCCCAGTAAAACCTCCATTTTATTTTATTTTATTTTATTTTTTAGTGCTGGGATTAAATCCCGGGCTTTTGCAGATGCAAAACATACACTACCACCAATCATTAAACATAGCCCCTAAATAGCAAAATTTCAGACCAATGCACAAACACCCCTCATTAAATGTGTGTGTGTATGTATTTGTCTTGGTATTATCCTTAAATTTTTTAGCAAGTCCCATTAAAAAGTGTCTATAGCTGCAAGATTTAAGAGCAGAGCTAGAACTAAATGATTTTATAGAACTTCAACTAGAAATGGAGATTTTCTATTGCTGTCATAAAAATTAGCACAAATTTAGTAGTTTTTTAAAAAGATACATTTGTTATCTCACAGTTCTAAGACCAGAACACTGAGTACAGCATGACTGGCTCTGTGCTCATGGTCTAACAAGGAAAAAGTCAAAATACACAGCAATCTGACTTTTATCTGGATACACTAGGAAATAATCTGCATCCAGGCTCAAATAGGTTGGTTTGCAGAAACCAATTTTTGTGCAGATGAATGATATTATCTCTATTTCCTGTCTTAACAGGATCTGGGAGTACTCCCAATGTAGAAGAGGCTACTCAGAGTTCTTGGCTTGTGATGCCCTCCATCTTAAAAGCCACACAGATTAAAATCCTAGTTTGCTTCTACCTGCTTTGAATCAATCTCTTTGCCATGTTCTTCTGACAACCTCTTCTGTTCTTAAGCATTCATGTGATTGCATTGGGTCACCCATATGATTCATTAAAATCTCCTTTTCTACAAATAGAATTACTATTTAATTCAGCTTTTGCACTGAGTCTATATCCAAAGGATGTGAATATACAAAAGAAATACTCCCATACCCACATTTATTGCAACACTTTTATTCTCATTAAACATAAGGCAGAAAAAGAAAATATGGCATATATACGCATGAAGTATTAGTCAACCATTAATCACAAATATTGATCATATTTAGATCCTTGAGGACTTTTGAAGCACATTTCTTGTACCGGGCAAAGTAAAAGTGGCCTTCCCAGAATTAATTATGGTAACAACCATAAATTGAAACCACTTTTTTATTTTGTTTTTTGGAATTTGATTTTTTTTGGGTTTTTTTTGTTGTTGTTGTTTGAAAATTGGCTTCTGCAGCTCAGATCCACAAATCTGACTCGTGAAGAGGGTCAAAAGCCTACTTTATAATTGAAATTTGCTTGCTACAAAAATACTCAAAATAAATTTAAAAAATTATGAATGTACTACTCATTGTTCCAACATTAAAAAACATCATCACGGGGAGCCGAAGAACCCGCCAATGTGTGGATCCAGGCCTTAGCTTTGTGGCCTTTGGGCACACACAGTTCACCCATGCCCAGGATCCCTAGACCCCCCAGTCTCAACCCACTCATCCACTGTCCACAGATCCAGGCCTCAAGCACTCAGAGGACACCCATATTCAGGACCCTAATGGAGTCAACTCACCCAGCTTTTGCCCATAGATCCAGGCCTCAGGTATGTGCAGGACACCCTTGCCCAGGAACCAGCCAGAGCTGAGTCACCCAGGCATTGCATGCAGATCCAGGCCTCAAGTTCAGGGCCTGCAGGAACTCAAAGTTCACCTGTGCTCAGGATCCCTGCGCAGTCCCAACCCACACAAATGTAGCACTCATAATTACCTATCCACAGTCCATACCCACCAGGTCCAGATATACTAGGCCCATACCCACTGCAAAGGATTCCAAGTCCCAAGTGGCACTTGGGGAGGCCCATTCCAGCCTTCACGAGACTCCAGCATCCAGCAACATACCCAAGCTGCTGTATTTCTACAATCCAGTGGGCTGCCCCAGACACCCAATAGATTCTAGATTGATGCCCTGCAGTCTAATCCGTAAGGGAAATTCAATTCAGAGACCCAGAAGATTATCAAAACTGAGGAACCAAAATAGAAAAGGTTCACCTCAAACCTACAGCTCTCCAACCAAGAAACACTCAGACAGGGAGTGGAATGAAAACTTAGAAATAATTTCATTGAAAGGAATAATGAACCAAAAGAAGATTTAATGAAGGGTAAATCAAGAGATGAAAAACTCTATTATTAGGGAAATAGATATACTAAAAAAGGAACTAATGGAGCTAAAATATTCAATCAATCACATGAGTACAACAATGGAAGAATTTAATAAAAGACTAACCTCTACTGAAAACAAAACCTCAGCTCTGGAAGAAAGAACCTCTGACAATGAAGATAGGCTGAATAAGCTTGAGACTATGGATTACAGAAATGAAAAACTCACAGAGGACAAGCAGAATTTCCAAAATGACTTGGATGAAATCAGAAGAAACAATTGAAGAGTAATTGGGATACAGAAACAAATTGAAACACAAACAAATGGTATAAAGACCATTCTCAAGAAAATAGTTCAAGAAAAATTTTCCCATATCAGAATAGAATCAGAAATGCTCATCCAGGAAGTGGACAGAACACCTAATAGTCCTAATCAAATGAGAAGATCATTGAGCTACATCATATTCAAAATCTATAACAGGGAAATCAAGGAAAGAATATTAAAAGCAAGAAGAGAGAAATGCCAAATTGCATACAGAGGCATACCAATAAGGATCACATCTAACTTTTCAGCTCATAACCTAGAAATGAGAAGATCTTGGAAGGAGATTTTTCAATGTCTGAATGACCACAACCTGCAGCTGAGTGTACTATACGCAGCAAAATTCAGCATCAAATTTGAAGGAGAAATAAGAACATTTCATGATAAGATAAACCTTGCAGCATTCATAAACAGTAAATGAGCAATATAAAGAATCCTCAAAGATAACCTCCAAATAGAAGAACAAACACACAAACAGAAGAAACCCAATAAAAAATGTACACTATCAAAAGACAACACAGAGCTTACCAATAAAACATAAGAATATGAATCACAACCACATAACTATCTTAACACTGAATATGAATGATCTCAATGAACCCTTCAAAAGACACAGAGTAGTACATTGGATCAGAACAAAAAACCCAACATTATGCTGCTTACAGGAGACCCACCTTATAGCTAAAGACATCCACAGATTGAGGGTGAAAGGATGGTCAAAAATCTACCAAGCATATGGACCAAGAAAGTGAGCTCATGTTATAATACTTATATCTGACAAAGTAGGCTTCAAACATAAACTAATCAGAAGAAATCAAGAAGGCTACTAGATGCTAGTAAAGGGAACAAAAAAGAGGAAATATTACCATAGTAAATATATACCTTCCAAACACCAATGCTCTGAACTATGTGGAAAAATTACAGAATGACATAAAACCACTTGTGGAACTCAACATGATAATCCTGGGAAACTTTAATACTACTCTATCACCAATAGACAAATCATCAAAGCACATATTATTACATGTATCCTATAAGACCATGATGCTATGACAGCAGCAAATAACAGCAAAATCATAACAGAAAGCACACATATACATGGACACTGAATAATAATCTATTAAATGAGAAATGGATCCAAGGAGACATGAGAACAGAAATCAAGAAATACTTGGAAGCAAATGAGAAAGAAGACATAGCATATTGAAACCTCTGGGATAGCATGAAAGCATTCTTAAGGGGAAAATTTATTATACTGAGTACTTATATTAAAAATGAGGAAAAATCCCAAGTAAATAAGCTTACACTCCACCTCAAATCCCTATAAAGGGAAGCGCAATCCAAAGCCAGCAAAAGACAGGAAATAATTAAGATCAAAGCTGAAATCAATTCACTTGAAAACAAAAAACAATAAAAAGAATTGATGAAACAAAGAGTTTTTTCTTCCAAAAAATATAAATAAATAAACTTGATCAACCCAGCTAATCTCACTAAAAGAAGTAGAGACTGAAGCAAATCAACAAAATCACTGATGAAAATGGAGTAATCACCACTGGCCCCATGGAAATCCAGTAGATTATCAGAACATATTATGAAAAACTATACTCCTCTAAGTTAGATAATCTGGAAGACATGGACAAATTTCTACACTTATACAACATCCCCAAATTCCCATAGGATAATATTGAAATCCTAAAAAGCTCAATAACAGGCATACTGAAATCCATAAAATAATTAAAAGCCTTCTAAAGAAGAAATACTCAGGACTTGATAATTCCCTGCTGAATTTTACCACACCTCTGAGAAACCATTAACACCTCTCCTTATTAAGCTTTCACAAGAAATAGAAAAGGAGGGGAGACCCCCCCAAACACTTTTTATGAGGTAACCATAACTTATAGCAAAACCCAACTAAAATGCATCAAAAAAAGAAAAGTATAAATCAATATTCCTGATGAACATTGACACAAAAATCCTTAGTAAATTTCTAGCAAACCGCATTCAAAGACACATCAAGAATATAATTCATCAAGATCAACTGGGCTTCATTCCAGAGTGGCAAGGTTGGTTCAACATATGCAAACCAATAAATATGATTTGTCACTTAAACAGAATTAAAGATAAAAACTATATGATTATCTCAACTGATCCTGAAATGGCTTTCAATAAAATCCAGCACCAATTTATGCTAAAATATCTTGAGAAAATAGGTATCAAGTTGTCTTATTTCAACTTGGTAAAGGCCATATATGACAAACCTTCAGCTAGTATAATCCTAAAAGGAGAAAAGCTGAAAGCATTGCCACTAAACTAGGGAAGAAAACAAGGCTGCCCACTCTCTCCACTGACTCAAAATCCTAGATGGAGCAATCAGGCAAGAAAAGGAAATCGGAGAGATAAGAATAGGAAGAGAAGAAAGTAAGCTATTCCTTTTTGGTGATAACATGATCCTACATCTGGAAGATCCAAAAAAAACTCATCCAGAAAGCTGATTGAGCAAATTTGGCACAGTAGCAGGCTACAAGGTCAACACCCATAAATCAATAGCTTTCCTATATGAAAAAAATAATAAGACAGAAAAAGAAATCAGGAAATTAGTCCCATTTATAATATTCTCAAAAAAAGAATAAAATACTAGGGAATTAATCCAACAGGGGAAATAAAAGGCTTCTACGATGAATATTATCAATCATTGCAAACAGAAATTGAAGAAGACCTGAGAAGATGGAAGGATGTTCCATGTTCTTGGTTAGGCAGAATTAATATAATTAAAATGGCCATTCTGCTGAAAGTGCTATACAGATTCAATGCCATCCACATCAAGATTCCAATGTCATTCTTTAGATAATCTGGAAAAAGCATTTATCAAATTCATTGGAACACCAAGAAAGACAGAATAGACAAAACATTATGAAACATGAAAAATAAAACAGGTGGTTTCACAATACCATGTCTAAAATTATACTATAGATATGTAGTTAAAAAAAGCAGCATGATACTGGTATTAAAATAGGAGTGAAGATCAATGGAATAGGATAGAAGACTGAGACATACCTACAAATCTTTAAAAATCTGATCTTTGACAAAGGGGGTTAAATATAACATGGAGGAGAGACAGTCTATTCAAAAAATGGTTTTAGACAAACTGGATAGCAATGCACAAGAAGGTGAAATTAGATCTTTATGACTTACCTTGCACAAAAGTCAAATCAAAATGCATCAAGAAACTAGGAATTACAACTGCTCAAAAATAAATTAGGACCAACACTCCATCACATGGGAGTTGACAATGACTTCCTCAACAAGACTCCCCCCCTCCAAAAAAAAGAATTAAACTCAAGAATTAATGAATTGAGAAACTCATTTGGAAGATGGCAACTGCCAGGAAAATTGCATGTGGAATCTCTCCATGAAACGAAGCCAGTGGTAGGAGAAGTGCCTTTCTGTGAGATGGGTGAAAGGCAGAATTTTTGTCTAAATTCGTTAGTGACAAGCAAGGAAATATAGAGATGCAAAAGCTTGTATATACCAAGTAAAGAAGAAAAACCAACTAGGGAACTAGCAGTTCAGGCTGCAAGGACCACCACACAGCACTTGTGCTGTGGGATCAGTACAGAGGGAGGGAGCTACACACAAAGAGAAAGGACAAATTGGCATGGAGATCTCTGATATCAGAAAGGTTCATGCTGTGCTCCATGAAGAAACCAGGGACCGCATTAGTGCCTGTGACTTTGCTGCCCCACAATCTGGTTGTGGAGAGCTGGAATGATTGCTATCTTGACTAGGCAGACAGTCCAAGCAGGTACTCCAAGAACAATCTGTTCACATTGGAGTCTCCCCAGCAGATGTACCATCAGTCAGCTGACCACTCCAGGACCCCAGTGTTGTGACTGCCTGCCCCCAGTTCTCTGTGTGCCTTGCTGGGTCTCTGTGTGCTTCCTACAGGTCCTGTTATTCTTGAACAGAGTTTGCTCCCCACCCATGACCTATGTGCTCTAGGCAGAGTTTGTTTTCAGGCCTTTGCAACACAGACAGTTCCATAAGACAGGGTTGGCTTGCAGGACCTGTAACTCTGGAGTACACATATAGCCTGATTCTTGAAAGCTGGGCAGAGAAAACCTTCATCCTCAGTGGCATAGGAAAGGACATGGGACCTGGGGACCAGCACTCACTCACCTCTGCTTTCAGGTCCTGAGAACTGGGAACAGAGGTGGTCTAACAGGGCCTGTGCGTTCTGAGTAGGACTTGGCTTCCAAGCCCCTTGAGTTTGCATTTGAGACTTCTCCAGGGGCAGGTCTTTCTGGGCTGGTATATTCCTCTTAGCACCCCCTACCCCATGCTGGGTCTGAGACTGACTCAGGGAACATTCCTTTTGGGCAAGTGAGGGCCTCAGATCACTCAAGTTTGGGGCAAAAGCTGTCCCAGAAGAGTGCAGTCCAGGGTGGCCACTTCTCTAGGATCAGCAGGACACCCTCACAGCTGCTATAGGATACACAAGACTGCCAGCAGCTCCTGTGGGTCCAGCTGAAGTGGCACAAGTTTGGGCAGGCAGACACAAAAGTGCCAGGTGTTCAACCTAGGAAGGACAAAAGGCTATATTCACAGGGAGGAGGGGCAGTGAAAAACTGCACTCCCTCCACAGGAGAAGAATATTAGGTGGACTCCCGAGAATCTGACATCCAAATGAGAAGAGCAAATGCAGTTCCTGCAGCAACCTCACCCTAGAAGTGCCTCCTCCCAGATGTCAGATATGAACACATACCCCCATTTTATGGCAATAACTAGTAACCCTCCCAACTCTCCCCATATTTTTTCCTGTTGATGTTGCTGTTTGCAATTTCATTTTTTTATTTGAGTGTTTTGCATTGTTTCCTTTTTGATTCTCATTTCTTGTGCTGGGTTTGTATTGCTGTGGTTTTATTTGTGGCTTTTTATGACCTTGCAAACAAGTGTGTATTCTTTTTGTGCTGTAGAATCTTCTGTTTGTGAATCTTTCTGGTACCCACCTTCATCATTTTCCTCTGATAGCAGCTAAACTTTATTCTGCTCTCTCCTCTCTCAAAGTCATTACCCCAGTCTACTTTTCTTTCTTTTCTTTACATTAGTAGAATATCCTACATCATCTCTACTCACTTGCTGCTTTCTCTCCAAATTCACAAATTCCTCACTAACTTCATAGTACATTACCTTTGCTCGCAATCCTTTTTTTCTTCACCTACAGAGGTATAGGAAAATGGAAGTGAATGTCAAACTTGAAAACAGGTGTTTGCTTTCAAACCAAGTATAGTCTGAAGAATCCCATGGAAGATAACTGCTAATCCATATCCATTTGCTCTTATGGGTGGAAATTAAAATTGTAACAGCTATAACTGGCACAAATTAACTAGATCAACCCAGTCTGTGTTATGCATTGACTGTACATATTGAGTCTTATCCCTTATCTCCTGAGGTACTAGAAATCACAAATGTCCGTAATAATTCATAGGTTGGGGAGCCAGTCATTGAACTATACTATCCAAATTGTACCCCAGCCCAAATAAGCAAAGAGACAAAATCTCCACACCCAACAACAAAGTCCCTAAGTGATTTATCCAGTGATGGATTTCAGGCCCCACTCCCTGAAACTGAAAGTGAGGAAAAAGGGAAGCAATCCTGCACCTCAAGCCCACAACTTCCCTGCCAAGGAGTCCACCAAAGACATAGGCCTAGATCAAAACCTAGAATAAAGTATCAACAATCCAATTATTAAATCACTCAAAGAATAAAAAAAGACTTAAGGAAGGAAATACATAATAATTTCAGGAGCTCAGAAAACACTTTGATAAAGAGCTAGATGTTCTGGAAAGATATGTAGCAGAGCTCTTAGAATCAAAAAACACAGTCAACCAAATTAAAAGCTCATTGGAAGATACTAATGTCAGAGTAAACTCAGTACAAAATAGAACTTCAACTCTTGATGAATGAATATCAGACAACGAAGAAAGGCTGAGCAACTTTGAATGCAAGGAGGATAGACAAGAAAAGAAAATTATTGAACATGATCAAAACTCCCAAGAAGTATAGGACAAGATGAAAAGAAATAACATGAGAGTTATTGGGATAGGAGAGAGCATAGAACAACAAACAAACATCATAAAGGACCTTCTCAATGCGATAGTCAAAGAAAATTCCCCCTATATAAGAACTGATCCAGAAATTCGAATTCAAGATGACTAACAGAGATCTAACTAAATGAGAAACTCACTGAGACACATCGTATACAAAATGAATAACAGAGAAATCAAGGAAAGAATTTTAAAATCAATAAGAGAAAAACACCAAATCACATTTAGAGGCAGACAAATAAGGATTACTGTGGATTTTTCACCTCAGACACTAAAGGCTGGGAAAGAATGGAATGATAGTTTTCAAATATTGAAAGAAAATAATATTAAGTCAAATATAACATTTCCTGCAAAACTCAGCTTTATGTGATGGGGAAATAAAATACTTTCATGATAAGAACAAACTAGCAAAATACATGAACATAAAATCAGCTCGAAAGAGAATACTTAAAGGCAAACTTCATACAGAGGGACAAGTGAAGGACTCCCAAAGCCCATAAACAGAAGAAAGTCAATAATAACAACTCACTAAAAGATATCCAAGATGGCACAAAATACAGCAAAGGCCACAATGCCACAGACCCAGAATTACATATATATTCTAACCCTGAGCATGAAAGAAGTCAGTGCCCCAATCAAAAGGCAGATAAGCTGACTGAATCAAAAAATAAAATCCAACAATATGCTGCATACCGGAGACACACCTCACAGCCAAAACTAAACAGATTGAGGGTGAAAGATTGGCAAAAAGTTTACTAGGCTTCTGGCCCAAGAAAGCAAGCTGGTGTTGAGATCATTACATCCAACAAAGTTAATTTTGACCAAAAATTAGTGGGTATAAAGAAGGTCAGTACACCATAATAAAAGGAACAATACATCAAGAAGACATAAAATACTTAGCATTTATGCCCCCAATTGCAACCCTCCAAAATATATGGAAAAAGTACTCAAGGACATTTATTCTCATTGACTTCAACACAATAATACTGAGGGACTTTAATACACCACTATCAACAACAAACAGAGCACAAAATTACTAAAGATCTCTAACCTAAACAACACTATCCATCAATTGGACCTAAAAGACATTTACAAAATATTCCATCTCAAATTGCCTGAGTTTACTTTCTTCTCAGCAGCACACAGATCATTTTCCAAAAATAGATCACATCCTAGTCCACAAAGCTAATCTTAGAAAAAACAAAAAAAGTTGAAATAATCCTGTGTATCCTGTCATACCACAATGGTATGATTTTAGCAATTACCACCAAGAAATACAACAGAAAATACACAAATACTTGGAGATTTAATAATATCCTCTTAAGTAAAGAATGGATCAAAGATGAAATCAGAACAGAAATCAAGAAATTCTTGAAAATGAATGAGAATGATGACACAACATATCAAAATGTATGGGACAGAATGAAAGCATTCTTAAGAGGTAAATTTATAGCATTGAGTGCCTTCATCAAACAGCAGGAAAGAGCCCGAATAAATAAGCTTATGCTCCAAAACAAATTCCTACAAAAAGGGGAAAAATCCTATCCCCAAAACAACAGGAGGCAGGAAATAACTAGGATCAGAGCTGAAATCAATGATATTGAGAACAAAAAACAATACAAAGAATCAACAAAACAAAGAGTTGGTTATTTGAAAAACTAAATAAAATCGATAGTCCCCCTAGCAAACCTCACCAAAAAGAAGAATAAAGTGAAGCAAATCAACAAAATCAAAGACGAAACTAGAGACATCACCACTGACTCAACCGAAATTCAGAGGATTATTAGAACTTATTTTGAAAAGATATACTCATCCAAGTTTGATAACCTGGAAGAAATGGACAAATACCTAGCCACCAATGACATTCCTAAATGAACAGAGGAGGATATTGAAAATTTAAACCAACCATTCTCAGGAGTGAAATTGAAACTGCAATCAAAGCCCTTCCAAAAAAGTAAAGCCCAGGACTTGGATTCTCAGCAGAATTCTAGAAGACCTTTTCAGAAGAATTAAGACTGCTCCTTAGTAATCTATTCCATTAATTTGATTGGGATGGAACCCTCCTCCCAAACACTTTTTGTGAGGCAAATATAACCCTGATACCAAAACTGAAGATACATCAAGAAAAGAAAACTACAGAAAAATTTTCCTGATGAACAGAGATGCAAAGTCCTTAAAATAATACTAGCAAACCACATCCAAAAACACATAAAAAAGGTAATACATCATGATCAAGTGGGCTTCATTCCAGGAATGCAGGGCTGGTTCAACATATACAAATCAAAAACTGTAATTTATCACTTAAACAGAATTAAAGATAAAAATCATGTGATTATTTTGATTGATGCAAAAAAGGCCTTTGATAATATTCAACACCCTATTATGCTCAAAATTCTGAAGAAAATAGGGATCAAAGGAAAACATTTAAATTTTGTAAGAGTCATTTTTGACAAACACATAGCCAACATCATACTAAATGGAGAAAGGCTGAAAGCATTCCCACCTAATCCAGGAACAAGACAAGGCTGTCCACTCTCACCACTCTTATTCAATACAGTCCTCAGAACCCTCGCCAGAGCTTTCAGATAAGAGAAGGAAATCAAAGGAATTTGGATAGGAAAAGAGGAAGTCAAGCTATCCATTTTTACAGATGACATGATCCTATACTTTATAGACCCAAAAGCTCTATCAAGAGACTAACAGAGCTCATATCAATGAATTTAGCAAAGTGGCTGTTTACAAGATCAACACACATAAATCAATAGCTTTCCTATACTCCAGCAGCAATTCCTCCAAAGAAGAAATCAGGAAATATGTCCCATTCACAATAACCTCCAAAAGAATAAAATACTTGGGTATTAATCTAACAAAGAGTCTAAAGGATCTCTACAATGAAAATTATCAAACATTAGTAAAAGAAATTGAAGAAGACATGAGAAGATGGAAGAATGTTCCATGTTCTTGGTTAGGCAGAATTAATATAATTAAAATGGCCATTTCTGACTCCATATGTGTCAAATTATTTATCGTTGTTCTAATCTTTTTTTTTCTTTTCTTATGTATTATGGGTAATGACTATGAAAGAGTGGCTCTGTTATTTTCCTCTACAATGTTGATACAATTTGTTAGTGCCAATTCTGCTATTATACTTTTAGCTTCCCTGAAAAAATATTCTGTTACACTCTCTCCTTTTGAAAAATTCTGTGGGCTTTATATATTTGCCCGTTTTTTTCTACGTGATTTTTATTTCTGTTTCATGGAAGTCGTTCTTTCTTATTTCCTGATAAAGATGTCAAACCGGGCTCTGCAAAATCTAGTTATCACAGGAAGTCACTTTCAAGAATTTCTGAATTTTTGAGAAGATGGTCTGTTATTGTTGTTCTACAAGATTAATGCATTGTCCTATATTTGTTTGTGTGACTGTCCTAGAAAGATAAGAGTAATATCCACATTCTGTGTTTGCCAACAGACAATATATATGAATATTCTTTGTCTTATTACTTGTTTATTCCACTGCTAGTCTTTAAAAAAAAAAGAATTGAGGTTCTAGAATTTAAAGTATGTTTGCTACAGCAGTGGCTCGGCAGTTACGGGGTTTGCCTGGCATGCGCAAGTACATGGGTTCAAACCCCAGCACCCATGTACACACAGCTAAGTGTGAGAGCAACGAAAGCCATGTGAAAAACTCAATAAAAAATATTGATTCTCCCTTTGTGTCTGTCTGTCTGTCTCTCTCTCTCTCACTGTCCTCTCTTTAAAAACAAGAAATACTTTCAAATAAGGCATTTCTTTCTAGATTATAAATTTTCTTCTCCTATATCCAGCTTTACATTTCTCTGATTAGATAATTGCATCACCAACATTTTTATTATGCCTTAGTGTCAAAGTGCCCTAATTAGATTTTCCTCTAGATCATATCAGCTTTGTAGCTTTTAACACATACCCTAATTTCATTGAATGAGTTTCATAATTACCTCTTTCTAGGATGATTATGGAAAGGCACACGAAATTTCTAACACAAGGGATATCACATAGGTTCAATAAATGGTAGGTTTAGTTTTTGTTACTCTCCCAGGACATAATGAATTGCCATTAATTATGTTTTCTTTCTGTCTAAATTTTCCTTCTTGGTATGGCACATTTGAGCTATAAAAGCCAATTTATACTGAAAAATAGAATGGGGAGGGGGTTAAGCATGAACACTTTGCCTCAGTAAGTGGTACATTCTGGGAAAAGAGACATTTCCTTTTTCTCTTCATACAAATCTCAAATTTAGGAACCAGAAGGCAGAATGTGTCTTGTAACTAATTGCAGAAATAGGCTATATAAACCAACAGTTTCATTTTTCAATCCCATTCCCTCAGGCTCTTTAGAGAAAGTTCCTCAGATGATCACAATATGTTGACAGTCATTTCTTGTTGTTAATGTGTTTGTATGTGTGTACACATGTCTTATTAAGTATTTCAATGGGTAGCTCTTTTACTTCCAGGCTGCAACTAGACACTATTTCAAAACAAAAAAGACGTATTTTAGTAAAATTTCTCTTTCATTCGAAATTCTTGAGCTCTTCTTAAATGCCAAATTTCCAATGGGTTTCTTTCAGATAGTAGTTATTAGATAAATTGGTCAAATTCATTTGGGTAAAGCCTCATTGGGAAAAAAATGAATAGTTACTTTATTGAATTACTAATTATAATCTATAATAGGCTATTGTGCAATAATGTTTTAGGAGGACGTTCAGCGTATAAGATGCTTCATGGCCGTGAAAAGAGTTTTGGGGTAGAGTAGCTACACTCCTGGTGTTCCACCTAGGACTTTCACATTCCCTTTACTGAGCCTGAGCCCCATTCCCAGCTTTTGCTTGTTTTTCCGTTTAAATTTCTCACTTGAAAATATCTTCTGGGAAACGCACGGGGGTACTAACTGCCTTGCCAGCTAGAAGAGCTGGAAATGCATGGAAACTTAGACCCGTTTCTTTCTGGTTCTACGCACCCTCGCCGGCTGATGAACAGCCAAAGGCTAAGTAGTGTCAGCGGGTACAGAAGCCGAGGTCCTTTGCTGGATATTCTCAGCTACTCTAGCGCTTGCCTGTGCACCAGGCTGAGTTCAGGACATCACTTGGGGTGACACTTACATAAAGTCCCCCTTCCAGAGGTTTCTGCTGGCAGTTTGTCTTTAATAAATCACTTATTCTCCAATCCATGACTCAAGATTTCTTTCTGAGAGAACACAACGAAAGGATGTTTTGGATCTGAGTTGGAAACCTAAATTTGGAAACACTCCTATATCGCATGAAAATTTCATTTAGAATACCTGAATGTGAGCTTTACAATCTATGTCTCAACAATGAGATCAAATAATTTGATATTGGAAAAGAAATAACTACAATGTGTTTATATTAAATATGCAGTGGTAAAGAAGCCTTCCACTATTGTCCCCTTGTTTCAGCCTCTATTATGACATTTTTCAATGTTCTCTTTAGGAGATTTTATCCCTCACTTCTCTGGTTAAAGCATTCAAAGCATTCACTTCAGAATAGTTTTACTACCAAGAGAAAATTTTGTGTTAGCCTGTATGAAGTTCAAATTGTCTACTAAAGCTGGTGGAGACTTTAATGATCATCTACTTGAAGCCTATCATTTCAAAAGTGAGAAAACTTAAATTTAGGGAAGAAAAGTTATGGTCCAAGGTTAGACAGGGCCATTCCAAACTTTTCCAGTCTTATATATTCAAACTTTACAAAGTGTGCATTCTTAATTTTACAAATAATGATTAAACTGGAATACATTTCTTAAGTGTTCATTTTAGCAATAAACCTAGTCACAGAAATATGATCATTGCTTTACACAGAGCTGTTAACATTCTGAACTCTGCAAATTGAAAATTGATTTTTGCTTATCTTGATTGAGAGGAAGGAAGAAAATATTTAAAAATTCATATAGGCAATGAAAATTGCTAACTTTTCATAATTTCACTTTGAATTTTTACTTATTATAAAAAATATTGATAATATTGACCCATCCACATAGAAAAGGCTCCATTACTTCTAAAAAAAAAAAAAAGTTAAAATTTTCCTTGCACATGAAGTCTTTGGTCCAAGAAAGGAATGCTTTGAAAGTGAAAGAATATGCTATTATTAATCCTACTGGTTCAGTCCCAAACAATTGTGATGCAGTCAATTTTCCATTCATTAACAGACTCTGAAAATCTTACCTCCTCCAAGAAGAGTTCTTCATTTAGCTTTTATCAGAGAAGTTCTTTTCTTAACATACCATCTGTAATCCTAGAATATTTCTCTTTCTTTTATTCTAAATTATTCTCTCTCCTTCTCTTCTTTCTCCCTCCTTCTCCATCTTGCTTCCTCCACTGTGGTTAGACTAATGCTGTGTTCATCAATGGTATCCAGTAAAATAAAATTTTCATTGGATTACATAAGAGTAAATCATATATAAATTCCTAGACTTTAACTTGCACATAATACAAATACAGTTTGACTTTGAGTCAAACTCAAAGTTCTCTTTTCTATATTTTGTTTCCAAGTAAAGAAATAATAAAACACAAAGAAATGTTAATAGTAATGCATACTCATTTGTTACACACATTAAAGAGTCTTAAAAAGATGTGCTGCAAGGATAAAATATATGTGCATGCATTTTAATTATTTCTTACTTAAATGTTAAGTTTTATGTTTTAAATAATTCAGAGGCATTATAGATATTCGGTGACAAGTAAGATTATTCATTTGTCTTCTATTATTCTTTTCTTGCAACCTAAGCTAATTCTCCTAATGGCTAATGATTCTTCTAATTACATTATCAACTCTGAAAATTGATCTCCATGCAACTATTGGGGAAAATTTAATGAGTAGATGTGAAAGGAAGGGTAATGAAAATTCTCTTACAATCTCATTGTATGTACTATAACACTTTTTGATACTTATATTCATCAACATTTGTTTCCCTTAATGTATTATAATATGACTGATTAAGATATTAATTGCTAGTAATAAAATCAACTTATGCAATTATTGGTACTGAGTAGTTAATATCACAGTACCACTTTACACTCCTCAGGACCAATTTCTGTCCAACACACTTCAGAGAACCCTGTAGATGAGATAGTAACATTTTCTGACGTTTCCATAATTTGGAATCCACTGGCCTTAAAAGTGCTTGTTTGTGATCTTGAGTGGGTGAAAATGGATCTTTGTTGTAAGTAAATTGTCAAACATCAGGATCGATTCTGTTAATTACCCTTGTCCCCGGTTAGCTTACTAATTTGATAATCTGTAAAGTCTGCTATTTGTAATTTTTTACTGGGCAATTTTGCAAACATTTGTAACGAAAAAAGATATTAAAGAGACTTAATAAATATCTAGCATATTTTGTTCCAGGTACTTTCACATGTTATCTCATTTTATCCTTAAAATAACTAGTTGGCAGCTATTTTTAGTATTTTTTTTTTTAAAGAGAAAGAGGGACAGTGAGAGAGAGAGAGAAAGAGAGAATCTATTTAGTTTTTCATATGGCCTTTGTTGCTCCAACACTTCATTGTGTATGTGGTGCTGGGGTTCAAACCTGTATCCTCTTGCATGCCAGGCAAGTGCCATAACTGCTGAGCCACCACTCCAGCCCCTGGTAGGTATTATTGGTTCTATTATTGAGATAAGAAATCCAGGCTAATAGAGATTAAGGAATTTGCTTATTATATGCCAAATCACTAGCTGGCAAATATGTGATTTGAACTATGCTATATTTCCCATATACTAGAGGCCTATGAAATTTAAACAGATTTTGAAATTATTTTTATCTCAATTAACTGTTTTCATTAGTATCAATGTTATTATCAATTTACTCTTAATATGATGACATATTCTAGGGTAGCTGGGATAGCTAAAAGAAAATCACTTTGAAGTTAAAGACATGATTTGGGACTGATCACTTTAGTCACTAGTTACTTTAGTAACTATGAATTAATCTCATCTTTAAAATAAGATGATATATATGTTTCTCAGAGTTCTTAAGATTTAATGATAAAATACTTAGTATAGCACTTTATTCACAATAAGATACTATTCACATGTGAGATATTCATTATTATTATGGACCATATTCCAAAATTTACTGCACATTCTCAGTGAGGGAATTTTGTTTTAATAAAGTAGTCACAAAATGCTTACTTATCAAACCCAATTGTATATTGTCATGTTCTACATATTAAATATTTTAATTTAAACCTTAAGAAGAGTAAAGTTGTCATCAATCCAAAACAAAGTATCAGGAATAATTTTTGTTTAAGTATTTTTTGTATGATGATTATGTTTGTATTTAATAAAGCAATCTTCCCAGCATGAGTATCTGACCGAAGATCAAAACACAGGTTAGCATGTGCAGCTTCTATCATCTGTGAATAAGCGTGGGACTCATTAGTTGTTACTCAATGATTTTGTGAGAAATGGGATATTATTAATTAAAAAAATATTCATTTGTGATCATTGACTTAAAAATTGGTAGAGAATAAAGCATTCATCTCACAATCCCCCTTCTTCCATGGTGGAACTTAAGAATTTGCACTTGATAAACTCTCTAGATGGTTAAAAATTAAGCACTGTGAGAAAAGGAGAGAACTCAGACAGACAGAGGAAATACTCTTTTTACACACTGCGTTATAAGTTCATTCTAATAATGACAATTTTAAGTGTATGGAGGAAAGATTGAGGCACATCACAATAAAAATATAGTAGATACATTCCTTCTTCTCTGGGACAACTGAGGCAGGACATGTGTCATTACCTTAAATTCTTGTTAAAATCTTTAGAGTTTGACTCCATCTTGAGAGGTTCATACCACTTTTCCTATGAGTGTATAAAGTCTAAAACAAATGTTGCATTCTGATCCTTATTCTGACATATTTTGTATTACACCTTCAGGGACATGTTTTTAAAAACACTCTATAACATTTGTTGTATTTTAAGTATTTGTGTGGTTGTTTTGCTAGATAAATATAACCTGCTTAGTGTCATAGAATTGCTTTTTATTTATAGTGTCTAAAATAATTTTTAATCTTGGAGAGAAAAATGGGTGTGTGGTTGGGGTTCTGTGGATACTTTGTTGCTTAGACACTGGTTTTCATTCTATGGTCCTTTCTCCATTTCTCTCCCTCGTGAACTCTGAGCTCTAGGAAACTGACCTACAGGAACTGCATCACACAGGCCCTCTGGACATGTGGCCCCAGCACCAGGTCCAGCCAATGGGAGATGCCAAAGAAGCACAGAGGCAAAGAAAAAGAGGTCAAGTGGTGCAACCTGCAAGGCTGAACTCTGGTACCAGTTCTGGTACCAGTACTGTCAAGGAGTGCTGGGGGCTTAATGAGAAAAAGACACAGACGCAGACATATGGAGAAAGCTGGGGCTGCTGGGGCACTGTCCTCTGATGAAGGAACAGTGACCCACAGCTAGCACAACATGTTTATTTTATGGATTTTATCATGAGAAAGTTAACTAGGAGAAAATTTCTAAAAAGGAGATGGGCTTTGAAAGTCACAGCATCTGTGATACTTTTTCTGATTAAATTGTTTATTCTTAGAGCTCTCTTTCCCTAGCAACTGGTATCTGGACTTAGAGTCAAGGTCTGTCTTATGTCTTGGATATTTGCCCAAAAATATTCTGCATGTTTGCAGATTTCCCCCAAGCAGGACTTTGCCATAATTCAAGGGCAGAATTATTCTGTAACATTGCACAGAAACAGTCATAGATGTTGCTACTGCTCCAAAGCCATCAAAACCTTGGTCTGAGTCACAGCTATATTTCTCCAGCTCTCTGCAGTCAGGGCGTTTGTTCCATCGTAAATGTTGACCTCAATCCCATCCCAAATACCCTGTGGCACCTGCCTCGCTGAGGACCAGGTAGAGCCTGTGTTCTTTTATAGCCAGAGGTCTAACTGAGCAGTTCCTCTGCCACAGCTTCCCCTCTTGACCTTTTGGCTTAAAGTCCTATTGGGTTTTGTGTCGTGTCTTTCCCACGCACTGATCTTAGTAAATCACCCCATTCACTGAACTTTTCAAGTTTCAAGTCACAACTAATCCCTTTTGAGTGAATCAACTACTTTATGTTTTGGAAACTTGATTAATATAGCTTGTTCACATGTGCTTTAGATCACAGATCCCATTTGAATGTGACATATAGTAGTGTCTCTCTAATTTAATGAATTGTATTTGAAGAAAAATAATTCTCTTATATCCTGTCATTTAAATATATTCAAACATTTAAATAAATTACAAATAACTAAAAGACAAACTGTTTACAAATTACACCCAATTAAAACTACCAACTAATTAAAAAGTGAATTAATAATAACATTTGATACAATAAGTTTTTGGCCGAAGTTATTTTAAATATGATGGCTAGGATATATTGATGAAACTTTATGTACATTTCTAGTTCATTCTTTTTCGAGAATTTTGTGTAAAAGGCATTGCAACGCAGGACAAGGTGAAAAACCTGGGTACCATCCTGAGTCTTTTCTGTTATTTACCCTGCCCAGCATTCAACTGCTCACTTATATATATTTATACTACTACAGTAATATAGAAATTAGCTGGGTGAGGTGGCACATGCTTGTAATACCAATAACTCCTGAGGCTGAGGCAAGAGATTTGCAAGTTTGAGGCCAGTCTGAGTAATGTAGTAAGACACCGAAGCAAATTAGTGAGACCCTATCTCAAAATAAAAAAAATAAATAAAAATAAAAAGGGCTTGGGATGTGGATCTTGGTTAACTGCCCCTGGATATAATCACTGGTACTAAAAAATAAATAATAATAAAAAAACCAGAAAGTTACCATGTTTCATATTCTGTATTACTAAATCAGCATAATTTTTTTTTTTTATCTAACATTGTTCCATTCCAATCTATCCTCCATTCTGATTCCTGTGTCATTGTTAAAAAATGTGAACCTTGGGGCTGGAGCGGTGGCTCAGCGGTTTCGGCACTTGCCTGGCAAGCACGAGGACCCGGGTTCAAACCCCAGCACCACGTACACAACTGAGTGTTGGAGCAACTAAGGCCATGTGAAAAACTAAATAAAGTTGTTTCTCTCTTTCTCTGTCTCTCTCACTGTCCCTCTCTCTTAAAAAAATATGTGAACCTCATGTCACTTCCTTCCAAATCCTCTAATGGCTTTGGACCCTCCTATTTGGACACTTTTTCCAAACCCTCTAATGGCACTTTATTAAGTCTTTGATGAAACCACCTATTTCACAGTGTATGACAACTTAAAATTCCAGATAGTGATAGATTTTTAATACAAAGCTTTTTTGAATTAGATAAAAGTCAATAGCAAATTCAAAGACATTCTCTTATTAGTTACTTTTGAAAGACTTGTGGTTTGGTCTTAAATAAAAATTATTTTATTTGTTATGTTGTATTCTATGCAAAGCTAATAATAATAACAAATAAAATTAGTTTTCTATGAATAATTTGAAATAATAGCTAAAATAACACTAATTATAAATTTCTAGCAAAAAGTAGTCACATAGTAAAAAATAATAATCTGTTATGTTGAAATAAAGTATGTTATTTGAGAGACAATTTTCATATGTGTTTCAAAATATTTTAGAATTATGCTTTAATGAGATATCTTTACTATAACACTAACTTGAATTGTAAGACAATATTCATCCTATTGCTACATTATTTTTTAAAAAATGAAAATGTTATTTGAAAGTAGTATGAAAGGTTATAAACAATTTTATCAAATGTGTCTGTAAATATTAAGATAGCAAATATCTTTTCTGTTGAATTATCTATAATTGACAATATTCCAGAATAAGTATAAATTATATGAAATATTTATTTAATAAAAACTTAAAAATATTTCAAATTGAAAAGAGTTTCTTTTTGCCACTGTGTTTCCAGATAATTCTGTGTGTTAAAGTGAAGGTACTGAAATAATGCTTAAGTGGGAAAGGCAAGTAATAGCCTCAGAGGTTAATTCCTGCAAAGCAAGGAAAAAAAAGAGAAAACGTTACTTAACATGCATTACTTAAAATACACTGTATTTGCTCTTTTCTTTTGTAAAGCACCACAGAAAATAAATTCACTGTCATACTGACCACCAGTTATTATTAATGCATAAACAGAATTCACTGATGCAAATACAGATATTTAAAATTTCCTGGTAAGTAAACATGCTGCTCATGTTCTTTGTAAAATGGTGGTATTTGCTTTTATTTCTTTCAAAAATATATGGACAAAAATATTGTCTTCTAAGTAAATCTATTCTTAATTACTTTTTTTTTTTTGCCTTGGCTTCCACATACCTTTGGGAATGATGTTGTGAAACAAAATTTATTATTGGTTTTATCATTATTATTGATTATTAATTAAAGTCATATATTTGTCAAGCTTTCATGCTCTCATCATTGAACTTCCATAGTGAATTATTTCTATGAAACAATATTTTATGTAATCATATCTAATAGATAGTTAAGATGACATATGGGTTTTCCAATTTCTTTTATTTTATAATTATAGTAAGTACATAAAAATATGAACCTGGCTTCTTTATTAAATTGATTTGTTGAAAATTTCTAAATTGCTACTAACTTGTAAAACCTTAATAAAATATTATGGCCTTAAAATTAAATATTTAGCATGGACAATAGTGATTTGTTTTGCTAACAATCTCAATATTTATATCATATATTTCATTGAATGGCAATTAAAGTCATGACCTGAGATTACATCAATTATTAATACTACTAATAAAATTGGAAACACAGAAGACGCATCCTAACTTCGTAACACATGTAAAAACTGTTGAAGGGCAATGCTAAATCATCAAGTACTGAATAAATTTTCTTAGAAATACATACAGTTCAAATAAACGTCCTCAGTAAGGTTCCAGAGAAAAATAAAATACTCCATCTCCAAAGAAATTTCTCAAAATAAACCTGGTTTTCAATTCAAAATTTGCAATAAAACAGAAGAGTTTTCAAGGTCTTATACCAAAAAGTACTACAGATTCTATAGAACAAAAGTTGGGGTGCTGGTGTAGGGGACCGAACCACAGAAAGTGTAGGACTCACACCACTGACTGCTGACTCTAACCAGCAGAAAGAGCCTCGCCACACCTCTCAGACTGAATGTTTAAGATGTGATTCATGTATGAAACAGAAAGTCTTTTCCTGCTTTCTTAGAAGTCACTATAATCCCATCCTTGTAATGCAAGCACAGAGAGCACATGGGAGCCCATGCATGCTAAGTTATTTATTTCAAGTCCTATTTAAAATTACAAACTTAATTTGAAAATACTATTCCAAGCAGCATTAAGAATGAACTAAAAAATGTGAAAAGGATTTTATTGACCATTAAATAATTAAGAGATTAATAATTTGATAATCTCAAATCTCTGTATATACAAATATATGTTGCCCATCAACCTTCTGCTTTCATATTAATGGAACAATGGAGCAAAGCCAAGCATGGAGATCTGCTTTGTTAGCTGGGTTACAAATGGAGCTAATCTAACATCTAAAATGAGCAGAGTGGGGTAGACATTAAGAACATAAAAGACTTTCTCAGTCTTCTCCAGAAAATTCTTTATTTTATAAGAGGCTAGTAATCCACATGGCTACGAGTAACACCCACACTCCCAGCAGGTACAACAATCACACCACAGAGCATTTGCTAATATCTTATGGATAAAAACATTTAAATTCTATATTTGGTTATATCAGTTACAGAATATCATCAGGAAAAGCCAAATACCCCAGGGGACCTAGCCTTTGTTTCATTTGGCCAATTCCCTTCTATTAACCATAAAAAGACCATTAATGGAACATGCACATGGTAAGACTGGTTTAAATTTTTTCCAGTCATCTAACTCAAGAGTTTCTCCTCTAATTCAAGTTCAGTGTAGTAAGTTTGTTCTTTATTCCAAATGCTGAGAAAATAATTATTCATAGTTGTACCTGCCATAGTAAATGAAATAAGCACAACACACAATCTGTGAGACACTGTGATGCTTAGTAAATCCAACTTATGTGTACAAAAGCAGATGTGAAAAAAGAATTTTTAATATATATGCACGTATTATATATATGCTTAGATACATGCTTATATTCATGCATATAGTATATACATATATATGTATATGTACATATTTAGAGGAAATATATAATATACACTGTGTGTGTATATATATAATTACATGTACATATACATATTATGTATTTTTTCTTGAAAGGAAAACAGTTCTATAAACATTTTCAAAGCAGCAGAGAAAATTGTTCAAAAGAATGGACAAATATTTCATGGAGAAGTAGACAAGATTAAAATCAGAAAGAAACAGGATGGAAGAAACAAAAATCAAGTTGTTAGTCTAAATGACAATGTTCATATTTATGAAATAAGTTTTAATGTTACAGTACTAGGAGCATGCATAGAAAGATCATCCAGGTCAAACCATTACACCCTTTGCTTCAGACTGTCCAGGTTTAGGGAAATGGGCAGATGAATGTTGGGCTGCCAGGGTCCACTGTAATATTAAGTAGACGTTGATTACAGGGTCTGGCCACTGTAATAGCTTTCCTTTTAATATTTCCACAACAATTAAAACAAGGAATATGCCATAATAGCTCCAGTTTACTGGACATGGCACAATAGAGGCCTGTTGAGGAAGGGTCAATGATGGTCTCCTTCAAAAGATTTCTTCTGGATTGGGATGGCATGTAAACAGTGAAATCAAACAGATTTTTTTCTATATGCTTGGTGGACAAAAGTGCTAGACTAAGGAGATAAAATTATGAAACAGGAGATTAATTAGGTAAGTGTGTAGCATTCTGTTTTTTGAAATCAGTAGTTCTTCCAATAGATGACTGCATTCTTATAAAAAAGAAAATATATTTCCCTAATTTTTAATATTAGTAATGAGTCAAAATCACCATTGAAAATATTATGATTTTTATGTATTTATTAACTTGTAGTTATATCCATTTATCTGCACTAGGATTAGAGTATGTCATGGTAGATATAACTTTTTACTAGTATTCCAATTTTAGGATATTAGCATTGTTAAAGTGACTTAGTAAAAAATTGTATGCTATTCTATCAACTGATGGATGTTCAAATTACTTCTAAAGTTTGGTTTGGGGTAATGAGATCTTAACTAACTAATATTTTCTCTACTTTAATCATTTTTCTGGATTTTCCTTATTTTAAGGATAAGAATGTATTACACAAATAGAGAAAAGCAAAACAAAATAAATTGGTTATAACAGCACAGTCTTGCCATCAAAATGAAACAGAAGTTTTGAGATGAAAGTGCCCATTTTCATTGGCTGGTGAGACTGGAGTTTCAAATGGCTCTGCAGCCAGAGCTGTCTGCCCTAGGTGCAGGCCTCTGCAGCTGGTGGGATCTACCCAATGAGCAGGGCTCTGCAGCCAAGAAGTGTTGCAGCTTTTAGTGGGGGCAGTGCTCTTCAGCATTTCGGTAAACTCTAGCAACCCAGCAGACTCCAGCAGCTCATAGTCAATTTCTTCTTCCTTCTAAGTTCTTGTCTTATGAATTCCAAGAATGAAATCCATAGACCAGGATGAGGAAACAGAACTATTAATTGAAGAAGAAAGAAGCAACTCTTGCAAGAACAGACCTAGATAGCAAATTTTCTCCAACTGAATATTCTCAGCTAGGGGTTTATATAGTATTTGGGTCACTGCTATTGGTCCAAACTTATGCAAATTAGGGTTTGAGAAAAGTATCAATGCTCTTGGTTTAAATTCATGCTAATTAGGTTTTGGAAATCCATTAACGATATTGGCCAAATCTCAAGTCCCAAAGTTGTTACATGTTTGCCTTGAACCACAAATGCTCAGTGCTGCAGCTCTGGGTGAAGCTTGTGTGTTCTACAGGGTGGCCAGGTCTGGCTTCCTGGGCACTGGGTCTCCTTGGTGCGCTGCAGGCTCCATGTCCCCGCACAGCAGATTCCATGCAGCCATGGGCTGTGCTTGCTGCCCATGCTCTAATACGTGCAGGCCACCACTCCTCTGCTCCCTGGCTCCAATGTCACTCCAGGAATCCATCAATCTGTTGCCATATCCGGGCAGAGACCAATAGGCTGCTTGCATGGCTTGGGTGTCAGGAAGCCAGATGAACATCACAGTTTTGTCATCAAAACAAGTTGTTTATTTTATTCAAATAAGTCTTGGACATATTGAAAAGGAAAATGTTTCACTTTAGTCGATGTATCTGTAAATCTTAACGAATTTGAATTCTTTTGTAAATAACAAAACATAATAGATATTTCTATCACATATTTAATTTATTCAATGAGCGAGTAAATCTATAGCTATAAACTGCAAGAAAGGAATACATAAGAAACATAATAATTGTAGTAAGATATGTAATAGCCATCAAAGATATGTAGGTTCTAATCCTGAAACCAGTACCTGCATCTGGAAAAGAAACATATGACTTTGCAGATTGTTTTAATCAATGTTTGGCTCACTATGACCAAAAGACCTGATACGAATAGCTAGAGGAGGAAAATTTTATTTTGGATCATAGTTTCAGATATTCAGCCAGCTGCAAAGCTCTGGACCTGAGGTAAAGTAGGGCACAAGTTGGAAGGGTGTGGCAGAGGAATGCAATTTAGGGCACAGCAATCAGGAAGCAGAAAGAGAGCTCCACTCACCTGGGACAAAAGGTGAAGCCCAAAGGTACATACCCAGTGACCTGAATCCTACAGGCACACACACCCTGCCTACCTACAATTACTACTTAGTTAATCCATATCAGTGGATTAATCCATTGATTGAGTTACACCTCTCAAAATCTAGTCGTTTTTTCTCTAAACATTCTTGTGTTGTCTCACAGTGAGCTTTTGGGAGACACCTCATATCTAAACTATAACATAAAGAAGAAAAACGGATTTTAAGGCTGGGAGACTATAAGTGAATTATATATTCACTTAAAGAGAGACAGAGGAAGATTTGAAGCAGAGAGAAGACAGTGTGACCAGAGGCAGGGACTGGCATGATATAGCCACAAGCAACATAAAGCTGGAGTAAACAAGTTAAGGATTCTTCTCTGGATCCTCTGGAGTAAGCACAGCCCTGTTAACACCATGATTTCATCCCAGTAAAAACAGTTTGAACTTTTAGCTCTCACAGTATAAGATAATAAATTTCTTTTGTTTTGAGCCTTCAGATTTGGGGTAATTTGTAACAAAGAAACTAATAAAATATATTCCAATAATCAATTACTGTCTTTCATTATTTAAGATTTCCTGAGCAACTGTGGTGAACCCTGTGCTCTGCTATGCCCAGGTCTATAGTGCTGCCCATAAATTTCTGGCTTCCTGTGGGAGCTTGCAGTCTGATGAGCAGTCAGTACAGCCAGAATAGAAGCCTGTGTCTTATTCACGGGAAACATGGACTCCACCATTCAAGAGGAAGCGGGAGGGCTCAAAGCCCTGAGATTTTCCACCAGGTGGTTTCTTATGCCATTCTCTGGGATTGAGAAGCATAACCATACTTTCTCATAATAATAGAGCACAGGGTATTTATTAGTTGCCTATTTTAACAAGGGCTTTTTATATGCTTCATGGTTTCAATTCTCCTAAAAACCTTCAACCTAAAAACTATTGTTCTGTATTCCAGATGATAAAATATTTACATTTACTTAATTTTACTACATTTTCCTAAACTAAATTATATCAAAATTATTATCATTATAAAATACTACACTGTAATTAGAAAACAAATATAATGTAAGCAACCCTAAAAAACTTGGAAAGATTTTTAAAATAAAATAATTTGCTTTATTAAAATGTCAGAAATATTATGATTCTATATTTTTAAAAAATGCCAGATTTGTGTTTAAGGTTTTGATTGATTCAGTATCAAAGTTGAAAGTCTGACATTAAATTTCAAAATAGCCAAACATATGTTTGCTGATTCAGTAAAAAAATAGCTTTAAGGTGATGAATTATGCTTGGACAATGTAGGATAATTACTAAATAACTATTCTGGTAATAAGCAAATACAAATCTGGAAATTAGATGCGTTAATCACCAGTCCTCAGAATCATTCTCTAAATTATTTTGGATGAATGTGACAAATTCAGATAATAGTTTAAGTTTTTTTCTTAATACAATTTTCCAGAAATAAAATACTACTTTAATGTTTATGATAACATAGTGCGTTTTACATTCCCCATGACTTAAAGAACAGAGCAAATGAATTCCAAACACTGATAAAATATTTGAAAGAATATACACATTATTGCAGAGTGTGTGCACAATTGCACATCTGGGGTGTTCACAGAAGCAGATATCAGTTTTGATGTCAGAAATAACATTATGAAATTAAGGATAATATCCTCTCTGAAACACAAATGTTTAGCAAAGTAATTCCTCAGAGATTTATGGTGATGATTAAGTGATTTAGTATGTGTGTGCTCTAGAATAATGCATGGAGCATGTTAAGGGCTTAAGAAATGTCAAACAGTATTAGAACATACGAAACTAATTTAATTCTCATTGTGAAATAACATGTTATCTGACATTAGTAACCAATGGGTGGGTCATCCACTATAATTGACACAGTTGCTTAGTGTGGTTTTGATTGCTCTCTAATGGGTCATCTGGCTCCCCTCCAGGCATCATGAGTTTTGGAGTTAGTTGGGTTGGGTTTAACACCAAGCTGCACCATTTATTGACTAGGAAATCTTGGGTGAGTTTTTAAACTTTATCCACTTGTCATATAATTGAGACTTTCTGTATTATATAGCAACACTGCAGCACTAAGTCATACAAGGTGGTACAGTGGAGTGCACTATTTTTGAATGATTGTTAATATATGTGGTAAAAATGTGATTCCTCACAACTATTTCCCGTTGGCCAAAATACATCACACTGTGCATATGTCTGCAATGAGAGTTGCAACGTTGCACCGTGCCTCAATATTGCCTGTCTTTCTTCCCCACCAGACTTGGAGCATTTTGGAAGGAAAAACAAAAATCACAGTTTCAATTTTGTTCTCAATCTACACAAAGTACCTGATGCACAGTAGTTGCTTAATAATTTTATTGAATAAACAAACAAGATTCTTCTTGCTAAAGCCACATATAATAATTAACTCCTGTTTCACAGGAAAAGCATTGAAGTACCTAATATTAATTCCACTGTTGGTTTCTCATTTTCAATTGCTTTTTTTCTTTTTAAATTTAATTTTTTTTTAAAGAGAGAGAGAGAAAAGAGACGGAGAAATAAACAATTTTGCATATTTTTTCATCTGGCCTTTGTTTCTCTGATGCTTAGTTGTGTATGTGGCACTGGAATTTGAACTGATGTCCTTCTGCATGCCAGGCAAGCACTTGAACCACTGCGCTGATATGATATGATTTCAATATCTATGCCAATTTTCATTCCCAATCTATCCTTTACTTAGTTTATTCAAAATACTTTTAGAGTGATGAAAAAGTTACTTAATAGAAGTGGATCAAAAAAGATTTATTAGCTGGGCACAATGGTGCACACCTATAATACCAGTGACTTGGGAAGTTGAGACAGGAGAATCACAAGTTTAAAACCAATCTCAGCAACTTAGTGAGACCCTGTCTCAAAATAAAAATAAACAGGGCCGTGGATGTGGTTCAGTGATTAAGCACCCCTGAACTCCTGGGTTCAGTCCCTGGTGCCCAAAAAACACTACTTATCGAATTAAAAGGATCACTTTAGTTCACATGCCCTTTGTTTCATATAGCTACTTCTAGAAAATGCAACCTTACTGAAATTTTGTGTTGGTTATAACATTAACAATATGATGATGCTTTGTAGCACAATGAACATTTTTCTTGAAAAAAAAAACCAAAAAAACCTAATAGTAATGTTTTTGTGCTTTATTAGAGTAAATATTTAAATATCTATGTGGCAGCAAAGGAAAATAATGAGTAAATACTTAATTTTGTGTTTTTTCTCCTTTCCAGTAACTAATTTAATTAACAACATAAATGGCAAGAATGATAATAATAATTATTGGTATATAAATGTGATTAAATGAATTAATACTTATAAACAATAATTTATGCAGAAGTGTTATATGTGAAAATAATAACAAAGCATAAAATCAACCAAATACTTATACATGCACAAAAGCATTCTATATACCTACTATGGAGCTCTTTCTACTTTTTTAGTAATTGGGGAAATATGCTTACATTTACATATTCATGATTAATATTTACATGCTAACAGATGACTTTACTCCAAATTCACTTGTTATATTGCACAAGTTTGCTTCAATATCGGCATAACAAAATAAAGTGCTAATATATTATTTACCCCAAAATATGGTTATAAATAAGAATTTAAGATTCCTTGTAGAAAATAATTCTGGTTACAATATGAGCATTCACATGAACAAAATCCTTTACAAAATGCTAACAAAATACAATTCAATAATATGTAAAAATATTACATACCTGGGAGTTTATTCCAGGGATGCAAAGTTGGTTCAATATTGGAGAATAAGAACTAAATCATTGAATAACAAGATAAAGGAGAAAAATCAGATGATTATATTAATTGGGACAGAAGAGTAAATTACAAAATTCATCACTCGTTTACATCAAAAACCCTAAGAAAATTAGGAATAGAGAAGAAGTTAATAAAGTACCTATGAAAAATTTACTTTTTAACATTTTAATTTTTTGAAACACCGAACACTTTGCCAAAAAGATTGGGAATAAGGCAAATATACCCATTCTCACCACTTTTATTCAGTGTGAGGCTGGAAGTTCTAGTCAGAGGAATACACGAAAAAGAAACAGAAGGCATACATATAACAAGAACACAGTCAATGTTTGCAAATGAGCTGACTCTAGAAAACCCACGTTGGTATCCAAGAGGGGATGGGGGAAATAAGGAGATGTTGGCAAACGCGTACAACAGTTCAGTCATGCAGAATTAATAACTTCTGGAGAGCTAATGTGCAGCATGGTGAATATAATAATATTGTACAGTATACTTGAGAATTATTAAAAAGAGGTACTAAACCTTCTCACCATAGATGCAATAAAAACACAACTGTGAAGAGAAGGATATGTTAATTAACTGATCATCATAATTTTTAATTTGTACATAAATCCAAATATCACATTGTACACTTTAAATACATGCAATTTGTATTTCTCAATTATACCTCAATGAAATGAAATAAAAACATAAACATAGCTATATTTTTATAAACTAGCAATGAATACATGAACACTGTTATTAAAAATAAAAAAATATACACAGTCCTTCAAAATGAAATCCTTAAGTAGAAATTTATTAATATATGAATAGGACTTGTATGCTGACAACTTCAAAAGTATGATTAAATCAACTAAAAAATCTAAATAAATAGTCATAAATGTTCATAATTGGAAGGCTCAATGTAATAAAGATGTCAATACCCAACTTGAAATGAAGGTGTGTACAATTTTTATCAAAATTTCAGCAAGGTATTTTAAGGATATGAACAAGACAAATCTATAATATAAAGACTTTAAATACTGGAGAAAATCAGAATGAGGAATTAGTAAAAATTTTGATCTTTAAATAGAAAAAAGGACCAAATGTGTTCTATTTTTCCCCAAGATAGGAAATCAGGTTTTCTAGTAAAAATCATGATGTGAATTTTGATGTTACATTAAAATAAATAAGTTGTTTCAAACTATGAATTCAAAGGGAGATGGGCGTCATCATCAGTGGAGAATTTCAATTGTGTGTCGCCTTCATAGGAAACACCAAGTGACTATTAAAGTCAATTTTTACCCAGATAATTGCTTTGGTCTTATGATTCCAATCATAAAGAAATACTAATCTGTGTTTTAAAACTGGACAATCTGAGATTTGCAAAATATAAATATGGAAATGAATGTTGTTTAAAGCATGAATGAAAAACAATTAAAAATAGTTGTGATTTCTCTGTACAGTGGATTCTTCAGCAAATTATCATACATCAGAAAAATTCTGAAAATCTTTTCCAAGCTGTATTGTCTTCATCTTATTTGAATCTGCGATGGACTCTTCATCTCTTTGCCTTCATTGACCAACAGGTAGGTATGTTTGCAGATGTTATGGTGTTGTGCTATCTGCATGGATAGCTTCTCACACACTCTATGCAACAATATGCTTCTCTTATCCTTCCAATCATCCTTTAGAGTGACTTAATCAATTGTCCTCCATGGATATTACTATATTATTATGTATGTTCAGGAAGAACATTTGTAAAGTGAGAAAGTTGTTCGATTAATGTGAAATAAAATTATTATAATTCTTGCCTGTTTACTATGTTAATAATTGAGTAGCAATTTATAAAGTAAAATCTGCTAATTCTTATTTTCCTAATTTGGCCTTATTTGGGGGCATTCTCTTTAGTTATCTTTCATTCTGAAGCTCTGTAACCACATCTTTGAAAATTTTAGTACCACAAAGAAAATTTTTAACAGCAATATACATATCATTAAATTGTGAGAAATACTTGAAAATAAAAAGTAACCTCAGTTCCACAAGTGCTATGAATAAGAAGGCATAAAAATCAGTAGACATGTGGGAGAAATAAAGACTTTTACCATTAATTGACACAGTTACAGTAAAGAAGTTAACCTCAATTCTCCATTGTAAAATAATCATCCACAACATTCTGAGGAGGATAAAAATCATCATACTATCATTTCATTTATTGAATCTTTTTTATTTTTTTCAAAATATCCTAGCACTTTCACCCCACAATTCAATTTCACTTAATATTGATAAAGCATAAAGCTAATTCACTGTAATTCTTCTGATCATCCCTAATCAAAAAATAAATCCTCCCCTTTTTATAGTAGTGAAAATAAATATCAATTTCAATTTTTATTTTCCAAATCAGCTCCCCAAGCTCGCTTTCCACTCCATTCCACCTCTTCAAATGACTCACCGGGAGAAAAACAGGAAACCTATGTGGAGTTTACTGTTCATTTTCAGCAAAATGCCAACAGAATTCCTTTGTTCAGATATTATTTTACTGCCAATTGCTTCTCTATTGAGCAAGTTTATAAGCATAGCATTGCATTTCAGCTCTCTTTTTGCTCCATAACTTCCATTATCCTCATCTGATGAAATCATATCCTAATGCCAAACCACCAGTCTATCATTAATAAGCATTCTTGGCTTATTTAGTCTTCAAAAGGTCTCCACACACCTGGCCCAATTGTGTTTCAAAAGCTCAGGCTTTGTGTTGAGAAATCTCTGTTTATATTTAATAAGTAAAAAGGGCATTTAAAAGGGCTCAGTCAGCCCTTATCTAGTCTTATTTTTGATTTGCCTTAAAATTGCTATAATCAAAAGAAAAACTGTTAGATCAACCATGACCCGTCCACCTTTATGCGATTTATAACAGAGAGATGAAAATGGTGTAAAAAAACCCTAGGCTTTGTCAAAATAGGAGACTATGTTTGTGTACTTTAATGCTGCCATTTTTCATATTTTTGGGTAAAAGTTAATTAATCATTCCTTTTCAGTTATCTATATACTTTAGTGTTCACATATTTTCTAATAAAATTTCTTTCTGGAATAAAAGCTATTTATAAATTCATAAGCAAGAACAACCAGATCTGTAAATCTGTGTCTCCCAACAGATAGTTATTCTGTCCTTAAGAGCTGCTTTCTTCATATTCTTTTAAATTTCAAATTGTACAAAGCACAGAGAGTAATTGCTAAAATGCCATTAATCCAATACTGAATTTAATATATGCTTAGGAGGGAAGAAAGAACAATACATGAAAAATAAGGTAGAATGAACAAATCCAGAAGGGGAAAGAAAATTATGGAGAGGGAAGAAGAGGATGAAAGAAAAAAAAATAGGAAGGCTAGAAATAGCAGAAAACAAGATATTCAAAGAAAAATCAAAGCAATACCTTCTTATCTAAGCCAGACAAAACTGCTTAGTAGGCAGAAGTCAGACCCCACATCTCCAGCCTCATTGGAGCGATGGGTGGGAGATACAAGTAAACAAGCAGCACTGTTCATCCACTGTCTGAACTGACCAGCTTACAACGGGGGTTTGGTAATGTGTTGATTTGGTTTATTCCAACTATATTCACATTTAAAATTATTTCAACATGGACTAACCTCTCCACCTTGCTATGTATTCATGCCCTCTTGGCACACCACCCTGACTCAGACACCAGTAAGCTGAAGTGTGCACATAGTTAACCAAGACTCAGTGGATGAAGCACTAGGTGGAGGATATTGTGAAGGACATGTGGATAATCTGTTTCTATGGATTTTCATCATTTTTGTCCCCATTGTCTGCCTTTTATAGATTATGCCTATTAAACATGTATTAGTTTGATAAAAAGTTCATGATATTAACACTAGGAAGAGTTGTAAGAAAAGTCTGAAAAACTCAGTGGATAAAAAGAGGTATTATCAAAGAAGGGGTTTAAAAGATTTAATAAAAACTCTTTGTTATGATACAAGGTATAGAAAAAGTTGTTCTCTGTACTACAGAAATTTTTCTAGATAAAAATTGTGTTTCGTATTTTGAATTCTGAGAATCACATAGCTTATATTTCCCGATTTATGTGGGGGCACTACAAACAGTAGACCAAATTCATGTCTTACAAACAGTGACTGTACAGGACATCATGGTAAATATTTGGGAAAATGATTTTAATGCTGGCTTCAATCACTCAATGCTGAATTACCTTTTTGTGATTGCCAAGTGTATTATACAATTTAGTGGAATGTAACCTGGATACAATAGGCACTGGTTGGTAAAAACTGACAGTAATAGTGCAAATTTTAGCTAAATTACTTTAGATTAATCATTTTTTAAGACTTATCTTTATTTAAATCCATTTTAACTGGTTTAGATAATTAAAGTATATAGTTTTTTTCCTAAGTTGAAAATATCTTAAATCATAAACAACAAAAACTCACACAAAGCCTTTCAAAAGTAAGTGCTTTATTTATTTATGGAGTATCTTGTCCAGGTTTGTGTTCTAGGCATTCTCAACATTCCCAACTTTATTTAGTCTTCCTGAGCAGCAATTTTTATGTGGTCTCAGAATGACTGCTGTATTAATATGCTAAATCTACTTTCCAGATAGAAGGAACACCAAATTAAAATGCAGCATACTCTAGAGACTTCTTTCTGTGTTTCATTGACCAAAACATTGTCATTGTGCTAGTCCTACATGTGGATAGATGAAGATGGAAAAATCAAGTATCCTAAATGTGTAATACCTATTAAGTGAAGGCAAAAAGAGAAGGGGATGAGACAGGTTATGGAATTTGCCAAACATATGTGCCATGTTTTATAATATGTTGTTTATCTTAGGAAAATGTCATAGAAGCTGTTTTTAAAACCACACTATACACAAAGATAGTCATCAAAGAAGAAAAATTGAGGATATTAAAATACATGTTGTATTTGTACAAGTATAAGGGTTTAATCTGCTGTTAGTTTTCATCATTTGAACAATTCCTTTCTGGTTTCTCCTTACTATTACATGAAATATAATATTTGAAAATGCCTGACATATAGTATATGCTAAATAAATGTTAGTTTCTTTCAAAAGTGAAATATAGGCCATAAAGTTATTCATTGAAAATAGTCAATTTTAAAGAGATACTTCTAAATTTTCCTCTGTGTAGCAAAAAAATCTGGTGGTGGGTGACATGATCTAAAATGGAAGCAACATCCTATGCCAAGTACAAAGCCATTTTCGTATCTCAATATGTTAGCTGTATGTACTTTAAGAATTTAGTGCATCATAGTGGTCATCTCTGGGTTGTAGGACTAATGCATAAAAAGTTGAAATATATTTACTTCATAAGCCTTTGAAAATAAAGAAAAACAAATTCACATTTGCAGAGCTTCTGTTAACATTTGAGGGGTTGAATATAACAATGACACAATATTTCTTCCCCCCCCCCATTGTTATATCTTCATTTTTGCTGTTGAGAGCTGTGCTGCGTCCCTCTGGGAAAAGAAGAAATTCTAAATAGCCCATCATGACACAGTGTTTCAGAAAGAAAAATCGGTTCCTGAAAATATATCATGAAATCAATATATTTCCACAAGTGACCAGCTTAATCACCCAACCCTCTAGTCAAAAGAATTCCTATTGAAATGCTGTATCGCCTTGCTGTCTTCAAAACTCAGAGACTGCTCAGAAATACCTTGTCCATTTTATAGAAGAAAGTAGACCTGGAGAGTTATGTATTGACTTGAAGGAAGGGCATTTCAAGTCTAGCCAGAAGGCTGCACTGCCTGTGCTCAGAAGTGATCAATAACAGAATTGCATTCATATCTCTATCTATTTATTTCTGTCAAATGTATTATGGTGATCCTTTACAAGCTAAGAATGGCATAAATATAACAAGAATACATTTTCTACTGAATAAACGTGCTATTTGCCTTTACAAAAAACCTCAAAAATTGCAATTCAGTGTTCTGCCAAAAGTGAAAAAAGAACTCTTTTCTACTATAATAGGTTCCAGGAAAATACTATGAAGTTTAGAGGAAGATAATATGCATATAAAATATTCAAAGTTTTTTCAAGTACCTCTTATGCCAGATTTCTTTCACTGTCCTGAGAAACTACTTATTAGAAATAGTAAGCACCATTCTCTGTATATTATTCCAAAAATGAAATAAAATAAGCATAACTGAAACTAAAAGCAAGAATAATAATTTGCCCATTCACTTGGTAAAACAGAAATGCTGTCATAGCATCATTCTTCCTACAAGGGAAGACTCCAACTTTTCCCATGACAATATAATAGTTCTTATTTCTGAAACTGGTGGGGCACCATGGAGCTATTTTAGTTTGAAGAGTTTCTTCTAGGAGAGTGATGTATGGTCTGCAATATCTTCCACTTGAAGCTTCTGTTCTGATAAAAAGATGATTGGGACAATAACTCTTTACTGCTTTTTTATCAGAGTTGTGTTCATGGACTCCATCAAATGCTTCTATGTTTTCATGTACTCCCTACTGAACAAAGTCCATCCATTACTCAATTTATTTTAAATTAACCCACAAGGTTTGTGAGTCTAAGTCAAAGATAAAAATCCAAACAGTCACATGAATAATAATAATAATAAATTATTATTTGAGTAATTCCATGAATTTAGTTTATATCATTTATTCTTTTGTTGGGAGAGAGGTAAACTTTTCATTTTAAATTTTTAATATTATTGCAGCAAATTAATATGAAAAGACTTTCACTAGTAACAATGTGCATTTCTTTTACTATAGATATCATCTCTTACAAACTTCCACCTCTGACCTTGAACAGTTACTTAATGTCTCTATATCTCAATTTCTTCACTAGTAACAGTGGGCATAAGTATAACACCATTTTTATAGAAGTTCATATTATATTGACACATGATGCAATAGAACTTATTAGGGGTGCAACGTTTTTACAATATTTATTAGTGTTCTCAAAAGGGAAAAAATAGGAATCCTTCTCAAGAAAAGATAGCAGTTATATCAAAAGCAGAGAAGTTTAAGCAGCTTCATACGATATAACTATTTGCTTCCAGTATAGATGGAGTGAGGGTTGTAGATTGGTGCAAAACAATAGGCAAGACTAGAGTGATATTTAAGGACAAAATCTTGATTTTCTTAATAAAAGTTGGATTTTTGTCTTTCTGCAAAGAACATTGATCAAAGGATATAACTAAGGATCAGTATGATCATTTTTGTGTCAGGGGAAGATTTCTCAATGTATAAGGCAGAGTAGGGAGGGGACAGGAGACTGGAGATTAGACAAGAGTAGACAGAAATAGGAAAATCACTGCAATAGTACAGAAGAAAGTTGATGATGTTGTTAACCTAAGCACAGGGACTGAGGTTGGATATGAGGGTAAGAAGAAAGTTTTTAAGAAAACCGAGTTTATGATCTCCATGGCTGGTTTTGACATAAATTGTTAGAGACCAAAAGACATCAGGGTACATATGGCCATAACCCAGAGGAAATTTATGCTAGAGGTTCAGAGTTGGGATACAACTCTGGCTCAGAATATGGAAGCTGCTGATATCTTCCAGAGAGAGTTTATGTAATGAGATCACAAGGTCCAAAGACGTTTAGGAAACAAAAATACTGTGACCCTAACTCAATTGTGCGACATTCAGCTAATAGCCCAGTCAGCAAAGCAAAATTAATAAGAACAATAACAAATTAGCCAATAGTTTGACACGCTGCTGATAAAGTCAAGGGAAAACATCTGTATGAGTTGTTTATAAGATGTTCTGTTTTACTTTCCCCACACCATGGAGGTCCCCCTCTTTCTCTTCCAGAGGAGCACTGCTGAATTAGTGCTTTTCCTGTCCCTTTATAGTCACAACAGACTGTTCCACAAGGGTCATCTAACACAAAGCACTTACCACAACCGCAAGGAAAATGACTCATCAGGAACAAATGGAAATAGTTTGGGATTAGACTGTACAGGTTTTGACCACTCATAAATTAACAAATGTACAACAAAAAAGATAGGGGAGCCACAGATCAGGCTTCAGCAACTTGTCCAGAAAGCTTGAAGAACTGAAAAAAACTGAAACAAAAATTTAAGCTAATCAGTCAAAATAAACAAACTAAAGATTTAAAGAAAATATCATAAAAAATACACATTTAGGTTTTCATCCAGTTGATATAATTTTGATTAATTATTAAGAATTTTCAAGAAATACTAAAATAGAAAACAGTCAAGTATTTGAAGTATTTGAAGCTCACTTTAGGTAGCTTATAAATTATTTTTGATTAGTGGTCATTTAGTATTAGCTCTAAAATTATTTTTCAACTTTTTTATTGGACCTGTTTTCATTGCTTAGAAATATTGCATTGAATTTTATCCATAATATCTCAAATAAATGTTAAGAAAACAAAATATTAGTGTTGAGTTTGTTAAGTATCCCAAAGAGAAAATACAAAGCAATTTCATGAAGTATAACTAATGGAATTCTATTCAGGTTCTTGCAGGAATTAGGCAATAAATTATTTCTTTTAGAAATTAAATGCAGGGACTAGAATATTTTTCCCACAGTTCTTCATGGAGGAATTACTTAATATCTGTTACATAAGTGCCCCAAATCCTCCATATAAGTCCGTATACATCTAATGACAAGAAATGTTGACAGTTAAGGTAAGCTCAGTGTGCTGCACTTCTGTTTTACTCTATTGAACTTACTGTGTATCCCTACAGAAATATTGCAACCTTGTGTGGGTGTTAGAAATTATGTTTACCAGCAAAATAGCTTTGAGGACTGAATGAATACCATCCATCTGTTCTGCTTGGCTTGTTGTGGGCAAGCATAAGAGACCGGAAAAAAATTCACTGGAAGAAGTTGAGAACACATCAAATACTAGAGGAAGTGTAAAGAGGAAATTGACAGCAATAATATACCTTATAGTAATATACATGCCCTAAAGAGTGACTCACTGTTGGGACCAGGTAAAGAAGGTAGATGAAACAGAGAGAAGGGATGAGTCTCCGTGTATAATCAATCAACTGATTTTAATTCCAGGTACCTACAAAAAGTTGCTTCAAAAAAAATTGAAAAGAAGAAAATAAAAATGTGTTATAATATTACATCCTTCATACTCTAAGACAAAATCACATTTTAAAAGTAATGTTAAAATATATTGAAAATCATCATCTACAATTATAAAGCAATTGGAGTGACAAAAATACTCATGGGGGAGTGACACACCAGACAACTCCAGGACTGATGATTACACAGAGCACAACGTTAACAGTGCCCCTAGAAGTCAGCAATGCAGGATCCCTGAAAGCACAGTTATTTCCTTTATTACTCTACATCTTATATTTAGTATTATAATGATGAAATATCACTAGGAAACAGATGAACACCATCACCTTGGGATATAGTTATTTGAAAGGTAAAGCTTTATGGGAATAAAATTTGATATAACTAGCAAGTTGTATAATTTTACTTATTAAACAATCTAATAATAAAAAGTCTTTCAATTACATGATTGTGAATTTTGAATATACACTTTCTATTTCATTGATACCAAACTACTTTGTTTAAAAGTTAAGAATGAGCTGGAGCAGTAGCTCAGTGATTACAGCGCTTGCCCAGCATGCACAAGTACATGATTCAAATCCCAGCACCACGTACACAACTAAGTGTCAGAGCCATGAAAGCCATGTGAAAAACTCAATAAAAATTTATTCTCTCTCTCTCTCTCTCTCTCTCTCACTGTCCTTCTCTTTAAAAAAAGAGTTAAGAACATAATATTAGTAGTATTTTAAGAAATAACGTTTGCTCTCTATATAGAACAATCCATTTCTATTGATTTTTTTTTTGGCCCTAATATTTTCTTTCTAATTTCCAAACTCACTAAAGCACAATTTTCTTTTTGTAAATTTTTACTAAGGATTTGAGTAATTGCATAATGATGAATGCATATAAAATAACAATATGATATTCTTTTGTTAGACTAGAATTACCACCTCATCCCCTACATGTCAGTATATTGATTCTTCTATATTTTGCCTCTACAAGTGATATAAATGCCTAGACTGTGAATTTTCCAGAATTAAATGATTGCATAAGTATTTGGTTCCTCAGGGGGGCAGTAAAGAGTATGTTATAATATTGATTGTCTCCTTAGTCTTCCCTATCCTCCCTCCCTTCCCCCCCACACCTAAACCCTCCCCCCACATATCTATAATTGGCCTAGATTATGTGTTGCTACCATTTTGCTGGGCCTAATACATGAGTCTGACAAACTTTTGCCCAAACCTGGATTTAGCTCTATCCTCCACAAATGAGTGAAAACAGACAACCCTTGACACACTGGGTTTGGCTAACTTCACTCTGCATGATTTCTTCCATTTACCTTCAAAAGCCACAAAAGTTTCTAATTGCTGAGTAGACTCTGGTATACACATATACCAGAGTTTTTGAATCCATTCATCCAGTGAGGGGCATCTGGGTTGGTTCCATAATTTAGCTATTGTAAATTGAGCTTCTATGAACACAGATTTTACTGTGTCACTGTAATATGCTGATACTAACTCCTCTGGGAAAATACCTGGAAGAGGGACAACTGGATCATTTGATGGATCCATCCGTAATTTTTTGAGGAGTCTCCACACTGTAAAGCACAATTTTCATGGTAAGTTAGTTATTCAGAACTTCACTAGGCCTAAGATCTCTTTTCTCTTTATATTTAAGTAGATGCACATGTACACATACAATTTAGACACAGGTTACTATTACTTTTTAGACACAGATTACTATTACATATAAAAATTGCAGTGGCACCAATCTTACTTATTTAAGTATTTTATTAATGTTCTGTGTTTTTAATGAAATCATACCACTGTATAAAGAAAAAAAAAACTGCCAGTGATCATACATCACTATGATATACTACTAGTGAAAAAAAGAAGGTGAGTTACCTTGTTTTGTCTTGGAAATTTAAAAGGATAAGTTGATATATGCCAACAAAGAAAAAAATCAATAGCACACTGTGCACAAGAGAAGAATCAATCATCATTTCTACAGCTTCTATTTTCATAATGACAGGAATTTATTGAGGAAAACATTGCATTCAAATATGAATTGAGTTTGCGGCAAAAGTCCCTAAGCTCACTGAAGGCATAATCAAGGACCTTGCATTAGAATCTTTTGGCGACCTCCACCATCAACACAACAACCTGCATACACAAATAAATTATTTTCTAGTTGACTGCAATAGCATTTTGAGAATCATACATCTTACATTTAAATGACATGGTAATGAACATTTCCATTTGTTGTATATTGAAACATTAATTTTATCTATGGTTCTTTGAAAATAGTTTTACTATATCTAGTATACTGAGCCCCCAAATTTATTTTTGCTACATGCTAAAATGCATACATAATGATTTGTGCTTAATTCTCTGTTTTTATTTGTCCATATGTTCATTATCACTCTTTCTTTAAAACTGTTTACTATTCCCCTGGTAATACTGACCAGAATTATTTCACCAAAATGAAATCAATCCATCAATTTATAAACAAAAATGTGTGATTTACAGTTTTTAGAGTGAACAAAAATTTCCCAAAACTAAATGAACCCAAAATAGAGGCTCTCTTGAAAAGAGAATGTGTTCTGTGTGCTTCTTATATGTTCAGTTTCAACTTTTTTTTTCCTAGATCATACATAAATGTGAGACATTAAGACTCTTCTTACAGGCTGCGGTCTCTTGGTTCAATTTGAAACTTGCAGTGCTAGGTGTCTTTAATCAAAACACTTCTAAAACAACTATTTTCACGGTTACAAGAGTTTGCAAAGAAATCATAGAGTGAGGATTCAGACTAAAAGAAGGCATGCAGAATTGAGTGTGATGCATGGACTTGCAGAATATACACATGTGTGAGCATACACATGTATTACTATGTGGAAAGAACTCCTTAATTAATAGTACTGACCACAACGTGAGAAACATGATTCCCAGCATGAATGATGTAAGACCAGATAAACCCAAAGGACCAAATGAAACTAAGATACTCAAACACACACACACACACACAGCCAGGCTGGAACAATTCATCTTTAGTTGTAAAGGCTAGGCCCTGAGAATGGACTACACAGACAACTGTAGCTGATGATTGCAGTCTTAGTTCAGGTGTCCAGTACAGATGAACTGAGAAAAGGGTTCCTCTTTTAATTGTCCTTGTTCATATGAGATTTCTGCAATAGAGACAAACTAGTGAGATTGGGCGGGGGGTTAGGAAGTCAGAGTAGTTAGAATGTTTGAGTCAATCAAGGGGAACAACGCATCAATTTGACATCCCCAGATGCTAGTTAAGGAAGTGTCTGGCAAGGTGGGTCCAGATGTAGACACTCCCTTCTGGTAATCAACGAGCCACATTATTTCTATGGATGCCCTAGGCTCATACTCATGACTGGACCCATCCAGAATTTCCCACAGCCATATCCTAGGTTTGGGGGAAGGGAGAGGATAACCAATTGAAGGGTGAACATCTGTGAAAAAGGGAAATCTGACCGTCTCTTCGGCTCTGTCCCCTTCTCCCACTCTGGGGAGTCTGCTCTTTTCCCTGTGCTTTGCTTCCTATTATTTTCCTAAAATAACGTCTGTCTGCTATGCTTGCCTCGGTGTCCCTTGGTTTCATTTATTGTCTCTGGGGCACAGGAACCCGACTTCCACCAAATGAGCATCATTAGTATGATTCTGCTGCTCAGAGGTCCTCTCCAGTTCTGCCCTCCCTACTCAGGTCACACCACAGTTGTGTAGCTATAACTGTGGCCTTTCTATAGACCAGTGCCCTACAGGTCTTCAGTGTTGTTTCTGGCCAACAGGCTGAGAGCTCCTACTTCACACCTGTTCCTGGTGGACTGCCGGTCCTTCATTCCCATTCATCTTGTAGCAGCTTCTCGAGAACATAGTGCAATAGCTGATATGAAAGAAGGATCTTGAAACTAAGGAAGCCATTCTTTAAATATACTATTTGAGGAAAGTTGTTTAAAATCATTGAAGCTCTGTCTACCATTAGAAAAGTTGATTATTATAAGGATTAAAACAAAATATTTATGAACCACTTAACTCACTAACATTATTCAATATTTACACCACTGTCTAAGGCCATGCTGATTAATTTTGTATTCCTACTTGTTTTCTTGGACAGCAAAGTCTTCCTGCTGTGCTTGTGGTTCCTTCATCCTAACTGCATCGACATAAATACAACAGGTTAGTTTGGCATATGTCACAAACCTACTATGAAAGTCTTCTAGGAGAGATTTCTATCACATCTATTTTATTTACTCATTTATTTATTTTTAAAGAGAGAGAGAAAGAGAAAGAGAAAATCAAATTTACTTTTTTAATCTGGGTTTTGTTTTTCCTTCACTTAGTTGTGTATGTGGTGCTGGGGATCCAACCCTGGTCCTGAGGCATGCCAGGCAAGCGCTCTACCACTGAATCACCTCTCCAGTCCCCATCTACTACATATATTTTAGAAAGCTTCAGAGGTAATTTTGAATGCCAGCCAGGGGTATGAACTTCTCTTCATAAATATGATTTTATAATAAATTCAACTCTATCCTTCCTAAGTTTTATTAGGGAGAATTAAATGGAGTTCTCCAAATGTGATCAAGGTAAGTAGGTTCCCTTCTGATATTAAAATATTCCACTTATGCTAATGTACCCTAGTTTATGAATAATTAAGAACATCTTATTCTTTGTACCTATAATTTTTTTTAAGTCTGTGAGCCAGGCATTATGGTGCATGCCTTTAATTTCAGCAACTCAGGAGACTGAGGCAAGGGGATCACAAGTGTGAGGCCAGTCTCAACAACGTAGTGAGGGCCTAAGCAACTTAGCAAAATTCTGTCTCAAAATAAAAAATAAGTAAGTCTCAGTAATTTAGGTATTGTCCTGTTGTTTTACCTAAATGACATTTTCTTTACCATTGCACATCCTTTTTTTTTTAATTTTTAGAAATTTTCTGGAGATGAATCATGATTCTCAAGTGTATTGTTTCTGTTCTCAAACTCAGCCTATGTCATGGCAAAGTGTGATAAGCATGCTATTTATATTTTCATCAAAATTGGTGTTGTTCATGTTTAGATAGCAATAAAGGGTAGAACTTAGCATCTGTTCACTCCAATACCTTTAAGGCCCTAAAGCAATAGAAAAGTTCTTCAAAATTCACATATAGTTTATTTAGAAATGCAATTTGAAAAGATCAAATGCAAATTTGTCCAAACCTAGTCACAAAATATTTTAACTTTTGGCAAAGGCTATTATTCTTCAAGTAGAGCCCAAAAATATTGATATGGAAATGTCCAGAGTGCTATATTCTGGTATAAAAAACATTCCAAAATATAAATAAAAATATTAAGTACATTAGTTTTATAGACTGAAATGAAAAGACATGTGATTTACTCATTGGAATTACTGGAAATAGCCACTACAGGAGAAAAGGGAGGAAGAAACTTCAATTCATGGAATTTTAGAAGTGTAAATTGCCTTAGAGATTAGAGAATAATTACATCATTTTACTGAGAAAAGAAAAGAAGAAATGTCTTGGAGAAGGTTACATAACTAGATTGCTGTAGAATTAATTCTAGAATCCAGGTCTTCTGACACCTAGTCAATACTTTTTTCACTGCACTAAAATGCAAAAAAAATCGTAATGGGTCTGTGACTGAAGGCAACCTCAGTGATAAATGTAAATTTAAACCCAGTATTTATTTGGTGTTCGACAGTCCTTTAATACATGGTATTGTACTTGCACCACTTATAATCCAGGATCATTTAAATTCCTTTGTAGAAATACCCAGAATAATGGAGAAAATGGTACACATTTTTACATTTCCAAATTCTGCAATAAGAAACTATGATTAGGGTAAGAAAAAAATCCTCTTAATCTTTCACATGAATAAAATATAAATACCTATGCTCCTAATACACTTTATAAGCGGATGGAATTTATAGAACGCTTATTGAAAAGCCTCTTCGCAGTAAGTTTACTGAATACCTTTATGTGAGAACAAGAGTATGAAATAGCATTGCAATATAAATCAATTATTTTTGACCTAATAGTAGCCAGAAGCTGTACCGCTAATTAACAAGTTGAACTCAAGGATTTCCTGTTGCTACTGCTCATTAAAGAGTTCATCACAAATGTTAAAAAATAATCTCAGAATAGTCAAACTCAAGAGCATCTTTATTTAGAGAAGGAGGCAGATGTCCATCTCATTGGGATTATTAAGAATTTAAAAATGCAAATGTTTTAGGGAAGAGGAATGATAACATGCATTTACAGAATGTCTGTACTGACTTTGGGCAGAAGAATATCACTTTGTCATAAAATAACCCAGTGCAAGAAGCTAATAGTTACTTAAGCACAACTCCTAGGATTCACCACAGGGAGAGTATGGCTGTGGGAGAGTGCATGTAGCTACAGATCTTAACGCAGAGGGCTTGATGGCCAAAGTATAGACCAGGGAATGTCCACACCTCCGGCCTGCACAACATCCTCTAGCAAGATTAAATCTAAACTGCTTATCTCCAGTTTTTCAGAGATTAGGATTCTTTTCAGAGAAGCCACTGTGTTTTAACTGAACAGCTACTTTGAAAATAAGCCAACAAACAAAATGGCATCGTGTAAAGGTGAGGTCACTAAACTGTTGTTTCTGAAAAGGAGGCATTCTGGCTGTTTTGGATAGATTTGGTGGGGCTGCTGAGTGGTGATGGCTAGTTTCAAAATTAAGTATATATTCATGGTCTACCACAGGGTCTACAAGATTTCAGGTGGGGGTTCTGTGTGATACAAGAGAACATGCTGCTCTCCACAATCATGCTTGCTCAAAACGTTGTCCACAAATGTAATTTATATGCCTCCAATGAAGGCCTGTGGGTGATATTCTTTAACTCACATCTATTTCTCTTCACCCATCTATAGTGCCCACATTTCCATCTATTGACCTGAATTATTCATTATTCAAATGTTCTTTTCAAAGTATACCTTCTCTCAAAATTATTTGAGACATTATGATGCTTTTTGGGCTCATACTCAAGCCACAAGAAATGATTTCAAATGATTCTCATTTGGCACTTACACTGTTAATGATACATGTACATATGAGTTACTCATTTACAATAAGTCTATATGCTCTGTTACTTTAAAGGGCATATTCTTACTGAATTTTGTACTCTAGTGTGATCATATTTCAAGAAAAAGAAAATCTTCCTTATGATATGAATTAATTGAATATTTGTGATTTAGCCTGGAGTCTACTGTGGTTACGCATTCTCTCAGGTAAAATCATTCTCAATTGTGAAGAATACTGTATAAATAAATTTGAGAACATAATGAATATGTAGGTTAGAGTCGTATACACTTTCGGTATACACAAAAAACAAGTGGAAAATCTAAAATGCACATGTAATATTTAAAATAAATAAAAATTAAGTAGGAAATCAAATTTCTTGTTCATTCTAGCTTCACTTACCCAGAAATATACAGTTAACATTCTGATTAAGAATTCTGAAAATGTATACCTTTCAATTCTCAAGCAACATGATTCCAGATTATCCTAAAACATATAATACGTGGGATTTTACCTTAACTAGGAAAAAAAAACCAGTGTATATTTATTATTTTTTTACTGAACGAGAAAATTAACAAGCATATCAACCAAGTACTACATTTTAAAAAAAATCTAATCCCTATTAAGTAATAGAGATTGGACTTTTAACTTTTGACTGAAATTCTTAGCTATCAGCTTTCAGTTAAAAAAGTATTTATTTTTCTGTCTAGTAGTTTAGTATATTAATCACATCCCAATTTGTTATTTTAAGCCACCTGCATAACTCTTTATTGGCACCACCATTTAAGCATTGTTTTAACCACTCCAAAGTTGCATACCACTCAACAACAGCACCAGAATTTGTGAAAATTAAGTGAGAACACTGCAGAGCTCCTGCAGCACTGCAGTGGTAAGGCACGTTTATTTTAATTATCTGAGCACTGGGAGGCATATGGATTGGTTAACTGCACTCCAACTCCTACTTGGCAATCTAATGCAACATGCTATCATTAAGCAAAGGAAGTCTTTAATACATTAACAAAATTTGGCCTAAAGTGCCTCACAGAGAAAATGCTATATAGATTCCTGCAATTATCCTAAACATGGACACAGTACTCTTCGATGCAAAGTGTTTATAAGTCCTGTATGTCTGCTTAAATAATCAGGGATTGTGACAATAACATGCCTAAATCACTGCCATTTCGAGAGATGTAATTGATGGATCATAATTTCTTGCAACACCATAAAAACCATCTAATGGGATGTGAGCAAGTGTTATCTATTTTTTAATCTGGAAAGCCTCCAGCATTCTATAAATGTTATGATAGATGTTAAATGGATCTCCTTTAAAAGAAAGGTCTCTATGTTTCTTATTTTGTCTTTCATCAGTATAAAAGTATACTTAAGAATTTCTTACATGAACAATCAAAAGAGTCAAGAGGTTTCCTATGGAAATAGAGAGAATCATGGGCTATGATTCCTCTGACTGGGGCCTCATATCCAGAATCTACAAAATCCTCAAAAATCTCAACTACAAAAACATAAACAGCCCAATTAATAAATGGGTCAAAGAGTTAAATAGAAACTTCTCACCAGAGGACATTGATCAAGCCAAAGAATACATGAGAAAGTGCTCTAAATCATTAGTAATCAGAGAAATGCAAATGAAAACTATATTAAGATATCACTTCACGCAAGTCAGAATGGCAAAAATGAAGAAAATAAATAATAATAGATGCTGGAGGGGCTGTGGAGAGATAGGCACACTAACACACTGTTGGTGGAGCTGCAGACTGGTACAGCCCCTCTGGAAAGCAGTGTGGAGAATCCTCAAAAAACTAGGGATGTATCCACCATATGACCCTGCTATTCCTCTCCTGGGTATCTTTCCAGGGGATTTAGAATCAGCACATTATAGTGACACAGCAATATCTATGTTCATAGCAGTACAATTTGCTATTGTTAGGCTATGGAAACAACCCAGATGTCCCTCACTGGATGAATGGATCCAAAAACTGTGGTACATATATACCATGGAATTTTACACAGCAATTAGAAACAATGATATTGCAGCCTTTGAAGATAAATGGATGGCTTCAGAAGAAATTATGCTGAATAAAATTAGCTTAACTCAGAGAACCAAGGGTCAAATGTCTCCACTCATCTGCGGAGGCTGGTTCTAGACCCTGGCCATTGAGAAAAGTGGTCTATTATCATGTGTTAAATCCAGATAAGGTGTAATGTTATGTAACCTAATACTTTTTTTAGAGATATTGTGAGAAGGGGATGGGAGGAGTAAGAGTGGGAAATTGGGGATAACTTCTAGGGGGTAAATCTAATATCCAGAATCTATATACATTTTATGTTATTTTGTTAAAAAATTTTACGGTTGTTCAAAAATAAATTTCTCAATAAAAAAAATTTCCTAAATGATCTTTTAGGCAGAATGACCAAAATACTTTTCACCCAAACTGAAAACACTACTTCCAATAGCTATTTAGCTTAAAACCAACACAATAAAAATTAATGTCTACATGATACCTGCAGCTACTCACTGCACATTCACTCCAAACCCTGCTTTCCTCTTGTTGTCCCCTGTCGCCACTACTAGAGTACCAACAATTTCCACATTGCCAAGCAGATGGATTCTTTCTTTCCTGTGTTTGGCTCACTAGACTGTTTAGCTGTACTCACCACTGTTAGCAATGTCTTCCTTCTTGAAAGCATCTGCTTTTTAATTTTCTTTACATTTCTATTTTTCTATCTGTTTTGCAGTGCTGATTTGCCATAGAACGACCTCCCCGGCCCTGGAGTACTCTTGCTTAAACCAGATTTCTGTATCTATGTGTCCATCACAATTCAATTTCTGCCCCTTCTCTACACAGTTATTCACCTCCTACATTGATAAAACTTCTACAGATATATCTTATTCACCATTATATACTCCGTATCTACAGAAACATCTCCTTCATGAAAGATGGACTATCTATCCATATACATGCACACATACAGTGATTGGATTAATCTATCTTTATGGATAAAGATTACCTTCATTGTAACAGCTCCCAAATGAAGGTCAAACCATGACCTTTCTCTGCTCTCCAGTCTTAAAAATGCATACATATTCTTATTTGACTTATCCCTTAAATGTTATAGACTTTTACACTTATCAAACATAAAACATGAATTTTTGATTCAACTCAACCAGCTACCTCCCATTTTATCCTCCCTTAAAATAACATGCCCATAATTTATTTTGCTAGATCTAGAAATTATACATATTTCCTGAAATCATTCATTTACTTAACCTCATATCTAATATATGAGAAGATCCTATCATTTTTATCTTAATAATGTAACAACCTCCCAGTCTCCATCTTTACTGTAACTATTTTAAAGCTAGCTAGTAGCACCTTTTGTCTATAATGTTGTACCATTTTTTTCACTTGTCAAGGTAAAGAATAGGTAAGAGGGAGCCAATTTAATTTTATAGGACTGAAAATCCTGAAGGGATTCTGTTCAGAAATATAAATACTGAGCAAAGAATTTAAGCCTACTTGTTCTTGCTCCTCTACCCAAATCCCTTACTTCCTGGACCAAACTCAACTCATGAGCCTGCCAATCTGTTTCCTCATAATTACAGTGTAAAATATTTATATCAGAATATATTACTCACATACTTAAATTTCATTAGGTTTTTATTGTATATAGAATAAAATCCCTGTTACTTATAATGGTATAAATGTCTTTCAAGATTTGGTTTTCTTCCTCTCTTTTTCCCCCCTGCTCTTCTTGCTATACATTAAGGCCTGAAAAATCCTCATTTTTCCAAGAACAAAGTTCTTTCCATCTTTGGGTCATTCCATGTCTGTTCCCTCTCTTGACAGCACTCTAAATGTCTGCTTAATTTGCAACTTCACATTATGTCAAAATCTCAGTTTACATATCACCTACATCACTGATAACCCTTTCTTGACCTAGGTGTTTAAGCTAGGTTCTCTTTTGTCATTTCTCATTAAGTGTTTCCCTAATATTATGGATCAAATTAAAAATTTGCTTGAAATAATTTAAATTATTTTATTTACTTATGATAATGTGTCTTTTTTCACCAAAGTACATACCCATATGTAAACAAAATTGATTTTTCACTGCTTCTGTGTGTCTGGCACAAAGCTGCAGAATGGATATATATTTTTGGAATAAATATGTAGTGTTCATATAAAAGTACTGTGTGGTAAAGTGTCTTATTCATTTTTGACAAGTTATTTTTTAATTTTTTATTAGTGCCTTGTGGTTGTACATAATGATGGGATTTGTTTTCACATACTCCTAGATGCACACAATATTGCAATACAATTTGTTTAAAATGCCCCCCACCCCCGCATCCCTCTGTCTCCCTCCTCACATCCCCAGATTCCTTGCTTTTCTTCTGGAACCTACATTTTTCCCAAGAAACCAAGTGCAGTGTCATAATTTTTATACCTATGAAGAAATTTTTACATGACTATAGTATATACAGTGACATAAATGCTTGCAATGTACTTTGCTTTATCTCAGATCCAACATTTCCTCTTCTCCTCCCTTCCTATCATGCCTTGTTTTTTCTTCATAATATTTGACAATAGGATTAAAAATTTATGTTTTTGTACAGGCATGCAGTATACCTCGTTCATATGTCTTATGCAGTATCTTGCAACAGTATCTCATAAATATTAACATATTGCATTTCTGTTCTAAGGTCCTAATACATGAGTTTGTCCACCTTTCTCCCAAGACGTAGGTCCATCCTCCACAAATGAAGGAAAACAGGAAATCATTCAGCCCTTGACTCTCTGGGTTTGGCTAACTTTGCTCAGCATGATTTCTTCTATTGCTATCCATTTACCTTCAATGGATGCAACATCATTGTTTCTAATAGCTGAGTAGAACTCCATAGTATATATATTCCATAGTTTTTGGATCCATTCATCCAGTGAGAGACATCTGGGTTGGTTCCATAGTTTAGCTTTTGTAAATTGAGCTTCTATGAACATAGATTTTGCTGAGTCACTGTAATGTGCTGATTCTAACTCCTCTGGTAAAATATCCAAAAAAGGGTATAGCTGGATCATATGGTGGATCCAACCCTAATTTTTTGAGAGGTCTTCACAGTGCTTTCCAGAGTACCAGTCTGCTATTTCACCAACACTGAGCTAGTGTTCCTATCTCCAGCATTTGTTACTGTTTGTATTCTTCATCTTTGCCAGTCTGACTGGAGTTAGGTGAAATCTTAATGTAGTTTTGATTTGCATTTGTCTGATTACCAGTGATTTAGAGCACTTTCTCATGTATTGATTGGCTTGCTCAATATCCTCTATTAAGAAGTTTCTGTTTAGCTTTCTGGCTCATATATTGATTGGATTGTTTGTGCTTTTGTTATTGTTTTTTGAGTCCTTTGACAATTTTGGATATTAGTCCCCTGTTAAAGGGATCACAGGTCATGATTTTCTTCCATTCTGTAGGTTGTCTCTTGACTATTTTGTCTATTCCTTTGGCTGTACAGAAACTTTTTAGTTTAATTCCCCATTCATTGATTTTTAGCTGTAATTCTTTCATGTTGAGGAAGTTGTTGCTAACTCCCACATGCTGGAGTGTTGATCCTAATTTTTCTTCTAGCAGTTTTATTGTAGCTGGTTTATTTCCTACTTCCTTGATCCATTTAGATTTTATTTTTGTGTGAGAGATAAGGATCTAATTTCAATTTTCTGAATGTGGATGTCCAGTTTATCCAGCACCATTTACTGAATAAAGTGTCTCTCTTCCATGTTATATTTTGAGCCCTTTTGTCAAAGATCAGATGTTTAAAAATTTGTCGGTTTGTCTCAGAGTCTTCTGTTCTCTTCCATTGGTCTTCATTCATATTTTGATACCAGTATCATGCTGTTTTTAATACTACAGCACTATAGTATAATTTTAGATCTGGTATTGCAAAACTACCTGTTTTGCCTTTCTTGCTTAGGAATGTATTGGCTATTCTGGGTTTCTTCTTGTTCCAAATGAATTGCTTTTTCTATATCTTCAAAGAATGACATTGGGATCTTGATGGGGATTGCACTGAATTTGTGCAGTGCTTTTGGCAGAACAACCATTTTATTTATGTTAATTCTGCCTAACCAAGAGCATGGAATGTCCTTCCATCTTATCAGGTCTTCTACAATTTCTATTTTCAGTATTCAGTAATTTTCCTTGTAGAGGTCTTTTACTTCTCTGGTTAGATTAATATCAAGTATTTTATTCTTATAGAGGATATTGTGAATGGGATAGATTTCCTTATTTCTTCTTGTGCTCTAATAGTATTAGCACATAGGAAAGCTACTGATTTATGGGTATTGATCTTGTAGCCTGCTATTCCAACTAGTCTGTTTCTTAGCTCTAGCAGTTTTTTGGTACAGTTTCATGGGTCTTCCAGAAACAGGACCATGTCATCGGCAAAAAGGGATAGCTTGACTTCTTTTCTTCCTGTTCTTAACCCTTTGATTTCCTCCTCTTTCCTGATTCCTCCCAATTGCATCTCAAGGACTATATTGAATAAAAGTGGTGAGAGCATACAATCTTGTCCTATTACAAAGTTTACTGGAAATTCTTTCAACTTTTCTCCATATAGTGATATACTAGATGAGGGTTTGACATATATGGGCTTCACAAATTTAAGATAAGTTCATTTGATTCCTATTTTCTCTAGAGTTTTGAGCATAAATGGGTACTGGATTTTGTTGAAGGCCTTTTCTACATCTATTGAGATGATTGTATGGTTTCTGTCCTTAATTCTGTTTAAGTGATGAATCACAATTATTGATTTGCATATGTTGAACCAGCCTTGCATACCTGGAACGAAGCTCACTTGATCATGATGAATTATCTTCCTGGTGTGTTTTTGAATGCAGATTGTGAAAGCCTTGTTGAGGATTTTGCGTCTATGTTCATGAGGGACACTGGTATGTAGTTTTCTTTTTTTGATGTGTCTTGTTGAGTTTTGGTATCAGAGTTATGGTTGCTTCATAAAAAGTGTTTGAGAGAGTGCCTTCATTTTAGTTTCTTGGAATAGCTTAGTAAGGAGAGGTGTTATCTCTTTTTCAAAGTGTGGTAAACTCAGCAGGGAATCCATCAGGTCCTGAGTATTTCTTCTTCAGAAGACTTTTAATAGTTGTATGGATTTTGGTGCCTATTATTGGGCTGTTTAGGATTTCAATATTATCTTGTGTCAATTTGGAGATGTTTTATGTGTCTAGAAATTTATCTAAGTCATGCAGATTATCTGATTTAGAGTAGCATATTTTTTCAAAATATGATCTGATAATCTGTTTGATTTCAATGGAATCAGTGGTGATCACTCCCTTTTCATTGGTGATTTTGTTGATTTGCTTTGATTCTCTCCTTTAAGTTAGATTAGCTATGGTTATGTCAATTTTATTTATTTTTTTTAAGAACTAGCTATTTGTTTCATCAATTATTTTCATTGTTTTGTTGTTGTTGTTGTTCTTCTTCTTCTTCTTTTCATTGATTTCAGCTTTGATGTTAATTATTTACTATTTTCTTCTGGCTTTTGGATTAGACTGTTCTTCCTTTTGTAGAGATTTGAATTGGATCATAAGCTTATGTGTTAGGGATCTCCTGATTCTTAATGTGGGCACTCAGTGATATAAATTTTCCCCTTAAAAATACTTTCATGTTGTCTCAGAAATTTTGATATTTTGTGTCTTTATTCTCATTCTCTTGTAAGAATTATTTAGTTTCTGTTCTCATGTCTTCATGGATCCATTCTCCATTTAATAGGGTGTTATTCATTCTCCATGTATATGTCTGTTTTGTGCAATGGTTTTTGCTATTAATAATTCAGGTCATGACATGAAGGTCTGATAGGATACACAGAACAATATCTATTTTTTTATATTTGGTGAGAGTTCCTTTGTGAACTAGAATGCAAACTAGAATATGATATGTTTTTGAGAAGGATGCACATGCTCCTGAGAAGAAGGTATACTCCACCTATTTGGGGTGGAATATTCTGTACATGTCTGTTAAGTCTGTTTGATTTATGGTGTTGTGTAGAATGGAGAATTCCTTATTTTCTTTATTTTTTTTTGCTTTGATGATCTGTCTATTGATGATAGAGGAGTGTTATAGTTTCCCAATACTATTGTGTTGAGGTTCATAAATGTTTTTAATGTCTTATAGCAATTTTTCTACATAGTTGGGGGTGTTGGTGTTTGGAGAGCATATATTTACTATGGTTATTTCTTTCTGTTGTATTTTTCCCTTTACTTGGATATAGTGGCCTTCTTTATCTCTTCTGATTAATTTATGCTTGAAATCCACTTTGTTGGATATAAGAATAGTAACTCCAACTTGCATTCTTGGGCTATATGTCTGGTAGATTTTTCCAACTTTTCACCCTTAATCTGTGGATGTCATTGGCTGTAAGGTAGGTTTCCTTAAACAGCATATTGTGGATGTTGTTTTTGATCCAACCTGCTAGTCTGTGTTTTTGATTGGTGCATTGAAACCATTCACATTCAGTGTTAGAATAGTTATGTGGTTGTGGTTCATGGTTTTTGCATTTTATTAGTAAGTTCTGTGTTGTCTTAGTTGTCTATTGATAGTATGTACCTTTATTGAATTTCCTCTGTATGTGGGTTTTGAGGAATGTTTGCTTGTTTTTCTATCTGGACTTTATCTTTGAGGATTCTTTGTAATGCTGGCTTTCTGTTCATGAATGCTGAAAATTTGTTTTTATTAGGAAAAGTTCTTACTTCCCCCCCACAAATTTGAAGCTGAGTTTTGCTGGGTATAGTATGGTTGGCTGCAAGTTGTTTCATTCAGACTTTGAGAGATCTAGTTCCATGATCTTCTCACTTGCAGAGTCTGAGCTGACATATCAGATGTAATTCTTATTGGTTTGCCTCTGAATGTGATTTGGCTTTTCTCCTTTTCTGCTTTCAATATTCTTTCCTTGATTTCTCTGTTGTACATTTTGAATATGATGTGTCTTGGTAAAATTCTCATTGGATTAGGCCTATTGGATGTCCTATAAGCTTCCTGGATGAGCATATCTGACTCTATCTTTATATGGGAAAATTTTTCTGTAACTGTTTCATTGACACTGTTACTTACCACATTTGTTTGTGTGTTGATTTCTTTTTGTATCCCAATTACTCTTAGATTGTTTCTTCTCATTTCATTTGATATATCTTTAAATTTCTCCTCATGGTCTGTGAGTATTTTCTTCTCTTTTATCATCCTTGCACTCAAGCTTGCTCAGCCTGTCCTCATTGTCAAAATTCTTTCTTAAGGAGCTGAGATTCTATTTTCTGTAGAAGTTAGTATATTATTAAATTCTTCCATGGTTCCTCTCACGTCATTGACTACAGATTTTAGCTCTGTTACTTCCTTTTTGAGTAAGTCTATTTTTTTGATAATAGAGTTTTTCATCTCTTGAGTTTTCTCACTTAGTCCCTTCATTATATCTTCTTTTAGCTCATTGTTCTTTTAGTAATCAGACCATTGATGATATTTTCAAGGTTTTCATCTTGGTCCCTATCTGTGGCATCCTTTTTAGGAGTATTTGGGTTTGAGGTGAACCTCACCTATTTGGGTTCTTCATTTTTTAAGAGCTTCTTCTGGATCTGTGAATTGAGATTTCCTGTGTGGAAGTTAGGCAGTTCTCCAAGTGTTTTTCTCCTTGCAAATCAAAGGGTCAATTCAGCCACCACCTCTTTGATGATCACCTTTTCCATATGCTGCTTCTGCCTGGGTCCTCGTTTTGCCCCACCTTCTGGTTCCAGGTTCAAGTTTTCAGATCTGAAACTAGGCTGTTCTGGGAACCTCCTCCCACTGGTCCTGAGTAGGGTCTGCTCCAGATGGGGATCTTACTGGTGGTGTCCTGAGAACTTTTCAGCCGGACTCAAAGAGGCCCTGACAGGCTCACGGGGTGTTAGGTATGCGGAGTCTGCTCCAGGCAGAAACCTCCTCTAATTGGTCCTTACCAGGGTCTACTCCAGATGTGGGTCCAATCTGTAGTGTCCTGAGCGCCTGGCAGTGGTACTCAAAGAAGCCCCAACAGGTACATAGGGTGTCAGGTAGACAGGGGCTGCTCTAGGCACAGAATCTCCCCTGGTTGGTCCTGAGCAGGGGTTGCTCTGGACATTATTCCTATTGGTTGTGTCCTCTTGTCAACTTACTTTTAAGTAATAATTAGATATTTCTTATAAAAACAACAACAATAGTAAATTTTATGAGCATGAGATGGATTCATATTTGCAGTCATAATGCTAAAATTTAAACGGAAGTACAATGCATGATCCTCTTCAGAATGGTGACTGAACGTGGCCTTCATGTTCTTCTTGTTGCTGTTTATCCTGTTTGTTGTTCCCAGAATGCAAAAGCTTTATTCCTGAAAGGTTTCAAGTCTCTATAGCTGGTTTATAATTTGACTTGAGAAACAGCACACTTTGGCATGCAGATATTTTAAATAGATACAACATTTTAATTTCCATGTTTCACTTCAAAGACAAAGAGAAACAGCGGGCAGGGAAGCAGAGGGTCTTCTAAGATGATGGTTTAGGTCAGTCTGTTATCACCTCAACTCCTAGCTCTTATGGTCTTCTTCTCGATTGCTTCCATTGACAATGGACAGCAGGCAGGCAAGGAAGATGAAAAGGATATAAGTGAGCTCTGAGTTCCATGGAACTATGAGTGAGAGAGGAAGATGGTGGAGGAATTTCTTCTCAGCGAGTCACATAAGTGCTTTTTAGGAGAAGAACTGGCTCCTGAGAGTTTTGTGGATGCTCTCCACCTTCACCTTCACCCAGTGAAAGTGAATGTTAGTCACCTATGCTTTACCTCCTTGCTCTTCAAAGAACTGATCAGAAAGCTAAGGAAGGTGACTTCTGTTTTCTCTACCTCTGAGTCTGGGAGAATGTGAAGAGACCAGAGGGAAGAGATACTTCTTTGTGGCAACTTCCAGGAAGCTGTTGGGCTCTTCTTGCTACATGGTCAGCCCAAAGAATAGAGAGATCATTCACTGCGGGATAGCTGAGACCACCCAATCCAGGGGCTGTAGTCAGCCCCATGAGCAAAGTTAAACAATGTCATACCAATTTGGGGACAGACATCAGAGAGGAAAAGAAGAAGCACTGCACTCAAAATTAATTCTCATATGAAGGATAAAGAAAAACAAAAAAGCAAAAGCAAGTAAACAAATAAAAAAAGGACAAGTACAAAATTCAAAGAAAAACAAGAACATTAAGAAAACTCAAGGAAAGAACTGAGTATAGAATTTGAGGAACTCAAAAGCATGGTTTATTAAATAAAATAAGATCATGGTTTAATCAATGAATTTACAAAGGACATGTTGTTGTTAATTACTAAAATGATGGACTGGCAAATGAGGAGAAGCTATGAAAATGGTAGAGAATAGATAGAAGTTCCTGAAGACAATTAAAAGAAATAAAAGAAAGAAAGGCAATAATTAAGAACACCAAGTCCCTGAGCAACAGAAGAAACTGAGATTGTAGTTACGCTCAATATCCTTCGGGTGGTATCAGTGACAAAAGGCACAGACCATGGAATGGTCTAGTGAAGGCAGGAGACATCTTAAAAGCTGCCAGTCCGAAAGAACTACAAGGAAGATTGGCAGTGAGCTCTCACTTGCAACACAATGTAGGAATTTAAAAGACCATAAAATAATATCCTTATATAACTGAAAAGAAAAAAAAATTCCAATCCAAGAATTCTGTAACCAAGCAAGATACTGTTTACCTGTCAGATAAATATGGATATACAAAGATGTAAAGGATATATTACTTACATGTCCTTCCTGAGGAAAGTATTGAAGAACATATTCTTTCTGGACAACAACAATCAATCATAATTGAATTCTTAAAGTTGGAAAAGATGAAACGAAAAGAAATAGTAGTGGTCAGTAAACATAGATTAGATAGAAAAAATTGAAGATGTAGATATAATTAATATTCTATGTCTATGATATGCCAATACTAAATAAGGATTCCTAAAATAAGGGGGATATCATATTACAGGAAAATTCTAATGATCTAGAGCAAAAACTTTCTAAGTTCTTTCAGTAACATCAATTGTAATGAGTAAAAAGAAGAAAAAGGAAATGAGGTGGGAGACCCTGAAGATTTTATGAAAAGAGGCAGGAAGGAAATTGGAACTGTGGGTAGAGAGAAAGGAATTATTTTCACATTCCAGTAAATTATGTGTTTCATTATTACAAGATATTTTAATCACAAAGAAAATGAAAAAATGCAACAAAACTCCCAAAATGAGGAGATAAAAGGAATGAATAGTAATTTGAACAATTTACCAAAAGTTTACTAAAGGAAAAAGTGTAATAGAGTAATAAGCAAGAAAAATGAGTAATGAAAATCTTTTAATGTTAGAAATAAAATCACATTTATTATATACATTAAGTATTACATTAAATATGAACTAAATTTTCCAATTAAAAGCCAAATGTATTTATATAGGGACAAAAAAACCAACATAGATATACCTTATTTATAAGTAAAATTTTGATCTTATGAAATAATATTAGAAATACTACTTGAATAAATAAAATTTAATCAAAAATATAAGAAGAAGAACAGGGAAAAGTAACAATAAAAAATGGATTACAAACAAAATAGAGTTCAACACAACAGCAAATGAAGAGGGAACTTACAAACACACACAAACACAGAGGCCTGAGAAGGAACACCTCTATAACATACAAACTGCTTGAGGTCACTAGTGACATTTAGGGTCGAAGAGATGACATATGAGTTTGACAACTAAACTATGTTCTTCGCAATCTTCTTTAACCTCTCAATTGATTAGATTCAGCCCTATATATTACTACCTATGGGATCAGAGCTAAGAATATTATTAGCCTACAGGCTGAAATCATAAGTTATAAATACCCACAGAGTATCAAAAGGTGAAACCTGACAAAAAGATAATTCTCAGGTTTTTACTCTGTTGCACTGTAAATTATTTCAGGCTTATAGATTCAAACTGTTCATTTTTGACATACCACTTTAATATGAGGTAAAGTATTAACTAATTTACATTATAATGCATTCTTGGAGGAAGAGATGAACTATATTTCAAATAGCCAAAAAATTGCAAATTACAGAACACTATAGATTATCAAAATGCAAATATTTCCAGTAATGGTAATTCCTCCATGTTAAACATATTTTAGATTTTATATCTCTCATTTAAGTACTTCTTAATGTCTGTATTAATAATTTACTGGAAATGGTGGTAGAAGTTCAGAAAACATATTGAAACCTTAAAACAAGTAAAATACATTAATGAGCTTTACATTTTTATGATAAGAAAATAATGGTACTATTTGGAAGGATGAAAGAGAATTATAAAATTAAGAGTAGTGACATTTGAAAAAATATTCATTCTGAATAAAAAACTTCAACTTTGCAGATTATCCATCCAAAAGTTTAAACCATCTTCTATTTAGTGAAATTCCATTCCCTTGCAATTTCATTCAGATAATTAAAATGTTATTCAATGTTTTAGATTACATTTAAAGGGCAAAAACCATTCCATCATGCAGTACACTAAAATAAATTTCAGGAATAATATATTAAATCAATAAGTATAAAAAACAAAAAGGTGTAATATCTTAAGTTGAAATATAAATCCATATTTATTGGAGTTATGAATTTTATAGATTTTATAAAACCTATGAGACTATCACTATAAATCTTCATAGACATTATTGTTATTTTTGTAGTGTTGTGGATAAAAATTCAGGGCCTTGGGCATGATACACAAGTTTTCTACGTTTGATCTACACCCTTAACACCAAATTAATAACTTTTTTGTTTTTGCAATGCTGGGAATCAAACCAAGGGCCTTGTGTATGCCAGGAAAGTGCTCTACCTCTGACCAATACCTACAGGAACTTAATAGGCATTATTACATAAAATTTCTAAAAAAAGAACTTCTAAATGTGGTGTAACATTTTGAACAATATTAAAATAATAGAGAAAATTGAAATTGATATAATTACCACAGAATAGATTTATATTAATATCCAGAACATTCTAAATAATTAAATCTTATGTAAAATATTATTGAGAGCTTCATGTAAAAGGTCAGAAATGCTCAAGGTCTTAAAGTAAGATTTTAATAGCTGGAGAAATACGGCTGAGGTTATCAGGTGGATGGAATAGTTTGAACTAAAATATGGAACTGTTAATTCTAAGAAAATTGTAGCTGGAGCATGTGAAAGGGAAAAAAGTCACCCTTAAAAATGAGGAAATTTAGAAGCAAATATGAACATATTAAGCAGCTGATTAAGGAATCTTTAGAATGCTGGACCTTGCTACTTTTGACATTCAAAACTTAAAACTAGTTCCCCAAGATTATTTGACCTGTAAATATTTTTTATTTTTTTTTTTTTGTTGTTGTTTTTTAAAGAGAGAGGACAGTGAGAGTGACAGAGAAAGAGAGAAACAACTTTATTTAGTTTTCACATGGCCTTAGTTGCTCCAACACTCAGTTGTGTACGTGGTGCTGGGGTTTGAACCCATGTCCTCCTGTTTGCCAGGCAAGTGCTCAAAACCTCTGAGCCACCACTCCAGCCCTATTTTTGATTCTTAAAGCCACCACCTCCAGGTTCTTACAGGCCCCGTAGGAGACATTCATGACCCAGAATAATATCATTTTACCTGAACACTTAAGCCCAAATTAAAAACCCATGTTAGGAGATTCTCCCTGCAATATTGTCTCCCAATTGAAAGCTGGAGGACACCATTTTCCAAACAATTATCTTGATGGGGTAACTAAAAATTATTTGCATTCATTCTACTAAAAAAGAATGATTTATTTTTTTAGATCAGAATTCACTGTCCCAACCATGAAGACACAAAGCAGCTTTCACCCAAATGAAAGAAAAGTGGTCCAGGAAATAGAGCTTGAAAAGTTATATTACACAGATGCTGATTGTTCGGAAGTGCCCTGGGTCAACAGAACCCATTGGCCTGCAACAGCTGAAGATGGAGTGGTTTAATTTGTGGAAAACCATTATTGTCCATACTGTAAAGGCAAAGCTATCAGCAACAATCGAAAATTCTGTAGGCCAGAGCCTCAGCTACCTTTCAGAATATAGGCTGTCATTAATCGATGTGTATGGCTGCTGGTCACCCATTCATCTTCCTAACCAGGCAAGCAAGTCACACTATGAAAAATCAACATTTTAAAAAATAAATATAGATGATATATTTTGTCTATAGGCAGAAGTTGTCCCCAAATATCCAACTCAAATTTTATACCATTTCTCATGTTTACAGTTGTTGATACCAGAATCTTCCAGTTACACTAGGGGACAAGGGTCACTTCCTCCCATTTGGTTTCCTATCTTTTCATAATAGAATATTACCTCACAATTGTAAATCTTTTAAAACTTATCTTATGCTGGGAAGCAATCTCTCATGTTTCCTCACAATGAATTTAATGTTCATGATAAAGAACGCTTAATTATAGCAGTGGTAACCCATTTGGAATAGAAGTTTGATATCTCTTGGGTTTTTTTAAAATTTCTTTTGATGACAAGCTAAGGTTTTGGAAGATGTATTTTTTTTACCAGATGATTCAAGCAATTCTTCAAATGAGTTTGAGTCTTCAATTAGGAAAAAAGGCACTTACATAGGCTTGAGGGGAAAAAGCACTTACACAGTGGCTTCAATTTTAACTTTGCCAGATTATGATATAAACTGCAACACATCAGAGCACATAATGAGCTTCTAGAGCTTTCGTCAAAAACTCATGAGTTTAAATCAGATCTTACTGTCTATAATCCACATTGAACATCCTATTGGACATGCTGAAAATTGCTTAATGACAAAGATATACGGTCGTGAGTCTTTGAAATCATAATTAGACTCATATCACACAGATTTTGACACAGCTCTCTGGATACCAAAGATGAACTCTTATGGTACAGCTCCCACAGAAACAAACTCCAATTATCAATTTTGTGACTAATCCATCCAGTTTAGGAAAATATATTAACCCAATTTGGGGCCTATGAGTTTAATTTTTTTTTCTCCTGGGAGACTAAAATCTTCCCCAAATGGAAATTCCTCATGAGAAGCCAAGTGATAATCTTCATCGCAGCATTGTAAAGGAAATGATAACTTTTTCAAGTTAAAAGTGTTAAAGTCTAAGTAATTTTTGTAATTCTAAATAATTATTTGCTTGTTTTCCATCCAGATAAAAAAATAATTTGAATCATATTAGCTTCCCAAGTGCATGTTTTATAGTAAACAAGCAAGAAGAAAATAAAACCAATCAAGCAAGCATGTTAAAAAAATGTTAAAAAATGTTATGGGAGATTGATCATTACTGTTAAACATTTTCAGTATCAAATTTCAAGTCTTAATTTTCATTCTGGTCAATCATCTGAAAAAAACTCTAAAGTTGAGATGCTTTTAGTTACTATAAAATGTAGGTTTTTATTTCCCCTATTATTCATCTTAAAAATGAAAGATAAAAGAGAACATGTTTTAAAACTTACTCTAAGCCATGTTTTAAAACTTATTCTAAGAACACTCACTTAAAAGTTAGCTACTGACTTTTGTATCGCGGGCTTTATGTGACCCAAATTTGGGGACTTAAAGCAATATTGTGTGATGAAACAAGACCATTCTATCAGGTCAATAGATTGAAATCAGATATGAGATTCCTAATGACAGTTTTAAAGAACATTGTTAGCACTCTCTAGTACCTCCAAGAGGAGAACCGGATCCAATGACTAACCCTGGCAATGAGAAGAACTTGCTTAACATTCAAGAACCTTCAAGTAGCGCGTGCCTACCCAAGCCAGCTAGAGAATGTGTGAGGTAGAGTGCAAAATGTAACTGTGAGTCTGCTCAAACCTCAAGCAAAAAAAAATTTTTTTTGGTTGTTTCCCTTTCTTCTTTTATCTCTTAAACTGTCTTGATGTTTTTCTGTTTGCTATTTGAAGTTACTCTGCTTTAGGTGTAAAGACAGTCCTAGGCAAATGCAGACCCATACAGATGCCCAGGACTCAGTTTGGGGATTTTAGCACACAGGATGCATGATCCCCATTGCTGCCCTCTCTGTACCTGTCCCCCAGAGGGGGAGGTTGGTAGCAATGTCTGGGCAGGGGTAGTAAGTAGGTGGCCATGAATTAATCTCATTATGAAGGGGAGGTTACGGTAGATAGGACATTCATGAGTTGAGAATCCAAGTCCCTAAACATGTGGCCCATTGCTCCTTGTGACTTCATATATAAAACACAGATATGAAAGTGAAATTATTAAAAAATTGAGATAATGACTACAAACACAAGCTCCAATCCTTTTCCATGTGTGTGACACTATGTGAGTGCACTGCTCATACATGCAGAAGAAACGCTGTGACTGGCCCTAGACCAGAGTTTCCTAATATCTGTGCTATTATTTTGGGGGGACAGAAAATTCTTTTGGAGGAAGTATATTATAGAATGTTCACAAGTATCCTGATCTCTAGTAATATATACCCACTCATCTTGAGAACCAGTGATGTCTAGAGATGTGGTTAGAAGTCTCCAGGTGACAGAATTGTTCCTGGTTAAGACCCAATACCCTAGAATAATAATATTTTTCTATACAAACTCAAGTTGACAAACATGCACTTTTACTGTTCCCCTAATGATATGCAGAAAAGACATGGATTCCAAGTTTAAAATTAACTTTAAGATAATCTTGACAGTTAACAGTTAAAGAAACAGAAGGCATCAAAAGAGGAGTTTTATAACAGTCTTCACAGACTTCTTAAGAGGCCATCTTCTGCTTCAGATAACGAGCAGGTGGCACAGCTTAGGAGATAAGCTCAAAGGACATACTTAGTGCTCTTCAAACAGAAAGTAGAGGCCTGTTACTACTCTATTCATCTTCTATATTCTCTGAGACAGAAATAAATCAAGAAATTTCTCCAAAAGTGTAAATCTCTTGAAGTTATTGCTTGAAGTTTGAAGGCTCCATGGAGTTAGCAGCAGTAAAGAAACATCAGATGGCTTCAGGAGCTTCACTGAGTGGGCCTTGCTGGGACAAAGAGGATCAGACAGAAGAGTTTCTCCCCATCACCTTCTGTGGTCACCATACTGATTTTTCTGATTTTTAGCATGCTGTAATCTGTATAAATCTAGTTCCGTTGAATCTTCCTAGTTTTAAGTAATGAAATATCAGTGTAGTTATTGTTCTAATATGGATTAGTCATCAGCTTCCTTCATGATCATGACTTTCTCTTCCATACTTGATCCCCTTCTTTGTGCCCTTGTTCCACCTTGTTCCCTGCCATCACACCTCCCAGACTTTCGAACTTCTTAGATCCAGCAGCCATTCCTTCAGGTTCAAATCAGGCTACATGTCCAAGGAAAGAGGGACAAGTAATAGGGACAGAAACATCAAAGTCTCCTAAGCTCCAGTTTCAGTCTTCTACCCAGTTGCAAGCTAGCCCACAGTGCTCGGCATGATGCTCAGTCTCAGTCACTCACACTGCGTTGTCATTGTTCATAATGGGTCCATGCTAACTGCTTACCTCTGTTGAACTCGTCTGACTTTTCCAGATCTAGATCAAATACACTTCTATGAACCTTCTCTATTCTACTCCACAACAATCACAGGATGTCTTAACTTCATGAAAAGTCATTGATTGTACAACATGTGTTACATCCTGCCTGAAACATATAGTCAGTAATTATCATCTGTAGAAACAACAATCCATTCACATCTTAAGTCAGTGGGACATATTACAACGTTAATTTTGACATTCTTTTCAACCACACAATAACGTTTGAGAGTAGATGTTTGCCTCCATGCTCATGAAGAATGAATAAATTAATGCACAATTAGTCACTTTAATTATGTTTGTCCTGTTCCCTTCTTATTCTGAAGCAGTTGTTTCCATTCACTTTCTATTCTCATAGTCTGTACCAGTTTTTAAATCCAACACTTCCCAAGTCCTTTAGATATTTTCAATAATCAAAGTAGAAATTGAGAATATTGACATTTTTCTCACTGCTTACTGCCAAAATATTTACTGTCAGTTTTATGATTATGTTATATTGGCTGGATAATCATCCCACCAGGGGATATTTCTCTGTTTTATTATACAAATAACATGCTGCAGTCATTGAATATTGGGGTTATTATTCTTTCAAGAAAATTCAGAAGCTTAAGAAAATTGTGTTTATCTAGAACAAAGTGAGAACGATGCTTTGTTGCGTGATTTTCAGGTAAATCTGAATTGCACAAATGATTATTAGTAACTATTTCTAATGAATTTCTCCTCTATCATAAAATGATAAATATTTGGTATTGACATGTCTTAAAAAGTATGCATAAGGAAAATTTTATGATGTAATGTTAAGTATGAAATAAAATGTTTGAAAATATACATAGATGTGACTTAACTGCACCAACACTGAGGAAAGATGGAAAACTGTCCAAATGGCATGTGAGAACGATGGTCTCAGTACTGAGAGCGTACATCAGTGACAGAATGCTAGCCTAGGACAGAAAACAAAGATTGTACCTGGCCAAGAGAGTTTCTAGTGAGGATTTTTCTCCTTGCTTTTATATACATTTCTGTGTTTTCTAAAGTTTATATTAATAATCATGTGTTTTGTATCAGAGGAAAATGAGCAAACTTAGCAAATTCAAAAAATCATGTTAACGTGATTTTTATTAGACAGAAAGTGGAATGAGAATTTTTATTTTGGTCTCAAAAGTATTTTACATCTCTGGGGCTAAGGACTACAGACACTAGAGTCTTCCACATAAAAGGAAACCAGATACTTCCTTGGTACTTGCTCAGAGCCGGCAGAACACTCCACGACCCTGAACCTGCTTATAAAGATGGCTTAGAATGATGGTTCATTGTTCCGGATTTGTCTGCTCAGGGGCTCACTGCTGCTATTATTTTCTCCTATGCAAACTTAGGAACTACTTCTATAAAAGAACCATCAGGGTGTGTTCACCTGTAATCCCAGTGATTGAGGAGGCTGAGGCAGAAGAATCACAAGTTCAAGGACAACCTAGGCAACTTAGGAAAATTCTGTGTCAAAGCAAAAAATAGAAAGGACTGAGGATGTTTCTCAGTAGGTGAAGCAACCTTAAATTTAATCCTCAGTACAAGGGGGCGGGGGGGAACCCATGCTTTCAAACACCAATGCTCACAAGTCACAAGGATGGAGAAGAGTTCCTCATTTTCAGTTGGATATGCATCTGCACACAGGGTTACCTCTCTCCTTTTACCATGAACCAGGAGCAAAGGAACAGCAGAAGAGACAAGAAAAAAAAAAAAAAAAAAGACAGCAACTATTTGCCTTAACACCTTGTCTCAGTCATGGCAAAGGTGGCCAAGTCTCCATAGTTCAAGTGTCACTCTCCAGAAAAACAGGAGCTTGAGGTGCTTTCTGGGCAGAGTTCTCAATTCTGAAGCATGTTGCATGATCTATTACAGGATTTCCCATTTTGAAAGAGATGAGATGAATGAGAACACATTGGAATATGTACATCCCATGTATGTACTTCTGAGGTACTCTTGCTTCTGTTAACTAGAAGAAGGTCACAACAGTAGCAGCTGGAGAAAAAAATTTCCCTTTCCCCATCCATTGTCTCAAAACTTTAATATTAATGAGACAGGGCAAAAATCTAGGCAGTCAGTGTAGGTGGAATTTTTGGGTCAATATAAAGGAAATTGTTTCTTTTTCTTCAAGAGTACAAAGAGCAGGGCCTTGCTGCTCCAGATACGAATATGCATATCAGCTTGACATCCCTGCACCCATAACACCCCTAACAAACAAAGGTGCTACACTCCCAAACATAAGGTGCTCCAGGGACACAGACAGACCTGCTGATAAAAATGCTGGGGGCACAGATTAAATGCCAGGATTTCAGTGTCCATGCCCCTAGGTATAGGGGAGAAGAGTCAATTGAAAAACATAAGAGGGAGTCACAGAGCTCCTTAGGCCCCTCCCTCTGAGACCTCCTTCTCTCACCATGGGGGAGTCCGCTCTGCTCCCAATAGTCTGTTCCCTATGCTCTGCTTTCTATTACTTTCTAAAATAAAATCTGTCATCTATGCTGAGATACAAGCCATTATAATTTATTTTGGCTTAAACGAATAACCATTTTGTACTTTTTCTTTTTTTTCCCTTTCAGTTGACTAAGATGAACTGGGAGTCCTTCTGCTGGTCTCATTTAGGATTTCGTTTTTTAATTTTTTTTTAAAGAGAGAAGGACAGTGAGAGAGAAGGGAGAAAGAATCAAGTTTTAGTTTTTCATGTGGCTTTCATTGCTCTGACATTCTGTTGTGTCTGTGGAGCTGGGGTTCGAACTCACGTCCTTGTGCATGCCAGGCAAGTGCTGTAACTGCTTAGCCATCACTCCAGCCCCTCATTTAAGATTTCTTATGAGATTTCATCTGGAGGCTCAACTGGGAATTGGGGACCACTGAGCCTTTCTCTTTTCCAAATGATCCCAGGATCTCCAAGTATGAGCAAGTGTTCCCTGAGGAAAGAAGCAGAAACAAGACTCCTCTTAAAGGCATGGTCTAAACAAGCAGGGAGTTACTTAAATCGTCAAGTAATGTTTGAAGCATTTACAAGGTCTGCACAGATTCAAGTAAAATAGAAAATAAGCCACTTTCTCTTGATGGAATAAGGCAAAGAGTTTATGGTAATATTTTATCCAAAAAAGATGGGAAGGGAACTAAAAGAGAAAAGAAAATAATCAATGGTCCTGCCTTCTCAACAGAGATTTTTAAATCCAGGTGAGAAATGCATCTAGGGAGAGATAAATAGTATCGAATAGTTTTTTTTCTTTTTAAGAGAGAAAGGGACAGTGTGTGTGCGAAGGAGAGAGATGGAGAGAAAGAGAGAGAGAGAGAAACAGAATCAATCTTATTTAGTTTTTCATGTGGCTTTCATTGCTCTGACACTTTATTGTGTACATGGTGCTGGGATTTTAATTTGAGTCCTCCCACACTCCAGGCGACCAACTGCTGGGCCACTGCTATAGCCCCACAAATAGGTTTTATACTGTTTAGTAAAGATGTTAATTTAAAATGTTAACTAAGCTCAGATAATGGAAAATGGAATTGTCTACTAAGAAGGCAGATTGAGTTATTTAACTTCTGCATGCACATAAATTGTCTTTATAACTATTAATTTATTTAATGGACATTTATTAGTGCTCACCAAATTGAACATACTGGGCCAGGTTATATTTTAAGGTTCATGTGACTGGAAACTCTTTCCACCTGGGTTTCCAACTGACAGAAAGAAGAAATAATTTTTGTGACCCCAAAGGTGCAAATAGTCCCATGATTATGAAATAAACACATGGGGCCTGTGATTGATCTGCCGAAATCTCTGGCATTTGAGCTGTTGGCTGCTTCAGGTTCTAAAACCCTTCTGAAACAATTTGGGAATATTAGACTACAGGGGAAAGCATGGGGAACTTTCTTCATGATCTATAAGTCACTAATGCAGATCTCCCCAAGTTTTCCCAAGGTTCATGCAATTGCCTCATGCTTTCCTGGACACAAACTATAGCGTCAGGGATAAGGAAGGAGATGAGTCTCACACACGCAAGCTAGAATAGAGACAGTACTCCAAGAGAGTATCCTCAAAGGGACACTCACATCAGCAAATATTTAAAACTCATAAAAGGGGAAACTCTTTTTCAAAATATCTTTGTATAGAGCGAAAGAAATTAATGTAAAAGCATGGGCTCCTTAAATATCCAACAAAAGGATTAAATTTATATAAGGAGGCATCACATTGTCACATGAAGAATAAGACGAGGGATATTCCTTTAAGTAGGTACCACAGGAATGCTCAAGCTGTGTGTCATTGTTGAACTTGATTCTGACTTAATTATGTAAATTCCCAGCCAAAGTTAGGTGGGGGGGGGCAGAGATCATGTATCATTTGTTTTAGTAAATTTTGAATCAATTTTCTTTTTATATGAATCAGATAACTTTGAATATAAGTAGAAAGAGGGACAATATCTTTACAAAAGAGACTGCAGGGCAGGCAGTTCACACATTTCTAAAACTACAAAGTCCTAATTGTGCATACTGTTGTATTATAATGCAGATCTGTTTCCTTTATTTACAAGATATTTTTAAAAAACCCTAAACACTGATATGTTACTGTTTTCTGTTTTATATTTTGCTTTACTAAGTCATTTGGAGGTAGAAACCTGATCTGTGTCAATAGAGGAAATTTACAAATCTTTCTAATCATATTTAAATACTTTCACCTCACCATAGATTAATTGTTTGATTATAAGATGGTATCCTTGACTTTGCTCAGGGTCTTATAGCATGTAAGATGTTCATACTTATTACCTTTCTAAATTCTGAAAGATACTGAATTTTAAAATCCATTTGACACTGAGGGTTTTGGGTAAGAAATTACGGAACAGTTTGGGATCTTTTAATCACCTCTTTTTAAAGATATGTCCTTTCTCTACTACAGGTAAGAAAATAGCAATGAAAACCCTTATTTCCCCGTTCTACTACTTAACACTTTTCTAGACTTTATTTTTCATACTTTCTGTTTGTAAGAGCCGTTTCTATATATTTTATCACACAGAAAGGCAAACAAAAAGTGTTCTTTTATTGGAAAGTTCACTAGTGGATGATGGCTGAAAAGCAAAATTTCCAAACAATATATGTTTCCTCAAAAAGCCCTAGGCACAAAAGTGCGTGCTTCTTGATAGCAGAATATTTGTAATGAGACACTGGCACAATCCTACAAAATATGAATAGATGGGATTCATTTATCACCTGGTTGAATCAGTTGTCTATTTATGCTAAGGATAGATCAACTGTTTAAGATTCATCAGCCAAGTTAGTAAAGATGAAACAACAGAGAATAAGCAAAAATGTTGAACATTTATAGCATGAGACAGACAGAACTGTAAAGAAGTCAAACTATATATATGTGATTATACAGCTTCTTTTTTTAAATTTTTGAACAACCTTACAAGATTTTAACAAAATAATATAAAATGTGTATATATTCTGGATATTGCAATTATCCCCAGGAGTGCCCCCCCAATTATCCTCCCTTATCCCTCCCTTCCCCTTCCCACTATAACTCTAAAAAAAGTATTAGATTGTAAAGCATTACATCTTATCTGGATTTAACTCATGCTACTAGACCAACTTTCTCATTGTCCAGGATCTAGTCCCCACCTCCACAGATGAGTGGAGACAATCGACCCTTAGTATTTGTGATCTCTGAAAAATCAAAGAATAATTTAGGTCTCAAATGAAATGTTCAAAAGATATAATCAACATTGTCCACAAGGAAAGGAAGGCTATAACAGTTAAAATAGGTCAGTTTTAATTCTGAATATGTTTTCTTTCCTGGAACAACTGTTGACCTACCTCTGATCAATGTAGAAAAATTATAAGATATGTTAGACATACTTATGTAAGATGCATAAATACATGATGAGATTCTGACTTTGGATTTCTTTTCTGATTTGACAAGAGTCCACCAATATGCAAGACCTTTTTGCCACCTGCCTTCATTTCTAACTATAAAAATATCATAATAGAAACCATTATGCATAATGAGTTGCACGAGTTAACATCTAAGTAACCAGAAGAAATTACTCACTGGACTGCAACCTTTCTTATTGCATCTTGAGAACAAATTGCAAGTTCAAAAATATGATCTATTGTAAGATGCTCAGAAATTATATCATGCAGTGTGTATTTATTCTTTCCTCCTGTGGCCTGCCATAATGCCTTGAGAACCAAACTGCACCCAGAGGTGACTCAGGCAAGGGGTATTATTCATTCACCTAAACAAGGCTCCTGGCCAAATGATACACTCAATTTCATTCCAACATTGGCAAAATACATTAAAGTGTTTTTATTTTGAGAGAGTTAGTGAGAGAGAGAAAAAATAATCAATTTTATTTATTTATCTGATTTTTGTTTCTCTGACACTTAGTTGTGTATGTTCCGCTGGAGTTTGAACCTGGGGTCTTGTATCTGCTAGACTAGTGCACTAACCACTGAGCACTGCTCCAGCCCCATGAAAGGGGTTAATAGACTCAATCTCTAATTTTCTCTCACTTTACTGCTGCCTGTTCATTTTTTTCAGTAATCAGCAATTTCAATAGTATAAATGTATAAAAATCAGAGTCAGCCATTCTTGGTGTCCACACTTTTTGCTTCCTTAAGAGTACATATCCATAAAAAGTATATGTTTTCCTCTGTAGTTTATTAACTACCACCAATTATTCACTACAGAGAAATTTCTTCTCTTCAGTTCTACTATGATATTAATACATTATCATGAACAATAATTAGCACAAGATGACAGACCTCTATTTTAAGTTCTTCAAAGTAAATGATTTACCTTAGATTAAAATATAAAATCTATTAAACATGAAAGTTATTTGCTACTGTAAGGTAATATAAGGCTCTCTGGAGCAAATAAATGCATTTTCATCCCCTAAAAGAGAAAAAAAATCACTTATATGTCATCATGTGAAATAAGATAAAGTTCACCTTTTTAGGACTTCCAAAATGTATGCACTACCAAAGAAAATGCTTCTTAAGCATGTCATCAACTAAGAGGATCGAGAAAATAGTTGGCCCCTGTGTCGTACAATTGTTCCCCACCTGTGCCATCTTCCCAATGCCCTACTATGTCCCTAGAAACCCAATCCTTTTGATTTGCTGTCCTAAATCTGAAAGACTTAACACTGATGCTAGATTATACAGCATAGATCAGAGCAAACAAAATCTGCTCTCATGCATCCTTATACCTCAGCACCTAAAACAATCAACACAGAGTCTCAGGTGTTGCCAGATTCCTGGTCTCTGCATGGTTAAAAATATACACACACCTCCCTCACAAGAAGGAAAGCTCATGAGTGGTTAAAGTTCTACAGGTAGTTAGTTTGAAGCACTAGATAAGAAATGAACTACTTTAGCTGCTCATATGAACATTTGGAAATTAAATAATATTTATATATCATAAATAAATAAAACTAAAATAAAAAGATGCTCACTTTGCATAACTATGGGCATAGGCATCAGTAGATATAAATCTTTCTATCTCTATGTGAATTTTCTCAGTTTACTTGATTTAGGGATCTTTTTTCAAAATGTTTTATTGAAAATGAAGTTCATCAAAAAGGATGAACAGATAAATTTTATGAATTGTATGGTCATTGCACTTTGGCACCCAAATTCTAGTATGTGGTTTCACTCTAATTGTCCACTTCAGGATCCTTGCATAACATAATACATTCACATGGGCTCATTGTAAAATGTTTAATAAGGACATGATCACATCCATGGGCAAGTTCCAATGAAGCTGACAGGCAGAGCTGAATATACAGGCACCTGATTTTAATAGTCACACTGGTCCCTGCTCTTAAGAACCCTGTTCTTGGTTTAATGCTCTGCTTTCACCATCCTGAAATTCCTTAAAAATTTTTAATGAAGTATGAACATTTTCACACGCACAGGGCCTCATATATTATGTAGGCAGTCTTTTCACAGGAAATGTTGGCACACTGGAAGGAATTCTGCATCAGACTGCCTTTGGACTTAACAGTGCATCATTACCTCTTCCTTGGGGCTCCAGCCTGCTGAGCTACACTGCAAATTTTGGAATTGTCAGGTCCCAGACTCATGAGTCAATTTCTTAAAATGAAAGTAAAAGTAAATATGTTTCACTTTTCTATGTTTTTCTTTCTTTTTTATTAGATGAATATGGAGTTACAATTGAGGGGGAAACATTGTCAAACAATCAAGAACAAATGTATATATACATAGTTATCGAAGGCTAATGCCATGTCATGGATGCCCAGCTTGGGTTCCCCGTGTTTCTGTGTTTCCCTCTGAAGACCCACTGAGTTAAATGGATATCTCAAGGAGGGCAGAGATTTCCTTCTGAGATGATTCCCCCATATTCCCACTCTCCAGTCTCCTAGGAGCTTTTCTTACACCCTCCCCACGGCCCCCTCCCTATCCTAGGGAGTCATCTCCCTGTTGCGTTGAGAATCATACAGTTTGAAGTTATTATTAGCTCAGCCGTCTAACATACTGCTTCCCCATGTATTCTAGCTTTCACAGATGAGAGAAACCATTCGGCCCTTGAGTCTCTGAGACTGGGATACTTCACTTAGCATAATTCTTTCCATCTCTATCCATTTGGCTGCCAAAGCCATAATATTGTCTTCTCTAATGGCCGAGTAGTATTCCATTGCATATATCTACCAAAGTTTTTGAATCCACTCATCCAGTGAGGGGCATCTGGGTTGGTTCCATAGTCTAGTTATAGTAAATTGATCTGTTATAAACATTGATGAAATCACCTCACTATAATTCTACATAATTTTCACATTTATTTCTATCTATATATGTACATATGTGTGTGTGAAAAGAAAACCCAGATAGACAGAAATGTGACTTTATCTCTCCTAAATCCAAACAAATAAGAAACAAGAAATTAGATGGAGTAATGGGTCAGAAGCAGAGATAGTGTAAATAAATACCCTAGACCTCACTCTCCTCAACCTGAAAATTTTCTTCCTAGATTATTTCTTTGCCTCAAGACAATTGGAAGCCAAAGGGCAAGAAAGTTCATTTGTATGACCCACAAACATCAGTCTCTTGAGGCACAGAACCAGATGGAGGAAAGCAGGAGTGAGTTCAGAAGGCAAAATAACACCATACAGCATCACAACCTAAGTTTCTAAATGCAAAAGTATAAATATAACTCCTAGTATGTGCAGTGCATAATTAAAATCATAAAAGGTGCTGTTTCATGACTGGCTTTAACTCCATGAGATACAGTTGTTAATATGTTTTCACAGATGATGAAACAGAGTCATAAAAAGGTTTTTAGTCATAAAAAGTATTACACAGAGCTCAGATTCAAATGTTAGTTTCTCTTATCCTACAGAGGTCTTAGCTACTTCCTAAGCTGATCTGTTGTTTTCTTGGTGTACACTTATCCCTTCAGGAAAACTCAAAACAATCGCAAAATTTACATTTGCATCTCATAGCCAATTTATTTATCACCCTTATTATCTTATTCTCCCAGTTTCTTTTCTTGGTAGGACATGATATCTATTGAAATATGACCTACTCAAATACGTAGGCTAGAGCTAAACCCAGCCTTGGGGGAAAAGTAGTCAATCTCTTGTATTAGACCCACCAAAGTGATAGCAAATCATAATCTAGGGGAACCATAGACATATAGGTAGGGGAGAGGGAGAGAAGAGGCATGGTGGTGGGAGAGGTAGGGAGCATAGAAAGGGATCCAGGGAGACAGTCCACAATGTAGCATATGCTTTATTCCCCTGAGAAGTCAAATGATACTGATACCATCATTTAATTCTGGATATATATATATATATATATATATATATATATATATATATACATGGAGAGAAAGAGATGTGTATCTCTTATAGGAATATAATACAGAAGAATCAAGAGACTAGGGAGTGGGCATTGTGGGGGAAACCATGATTTAAGACCAAATTCATATCATATTGGCATTTTATATGCATTTATGATTGTCTGACAACTCAACTCCTTAATAAAAGTTTTTAAAAAAAAATGTGACCTAAGAGTACCCTGGGAAGTCAGCAGACTTTTTATTGGTTTTGTTTTTGCTTTAGTTTGTTTTGTTGATTTTTAACATTCCAAACACAGAACTTGCAGCTAATTGCATGAAAGACATTATTTGTATTTGACACCTTTGTTAGTATTAAGTTTATGTAATCTTCCATGCTTTTAGAATTCTTTGGAGGGAAAGAAATGATAGGAGTTCTCTTTCCCCACTCCTTCCACAAATCTGAAAGAAAGAATACTGAGCAAGTCAACATGGAGCGCCTAAACTTTTCATATTTCAAGAGTGTGGGAGGTTTATTTGATCACTTCCAAGAAGAGAATGAGCATGGACAGAGCCCTACCTGGCTTTAGATCTACCCATCCTTCCGGGAAGGAAAAGTACCAGGCACTGAGTCCACTGCAAGCTCTGACAGGAGTTTAAGTGGGGCGGACAGCAGAGCCTCGTCTCTAGTCATAACCTATGCAGAGCTCAAGCAAGTGGGACTGCAAGATCAAAGGCAGTCCAAAACAAAATGTAGTGCCAAGACGACAGAAGTTCCAAAGGTTCAGTCAATATCAAAGATAGTTATCAGCGTGGCAGAATCTCATCCAATGGCAAGGTTCAGGATCACAACACTAAAGTTAGAAGTGAAAGTGATAAGAGCAAGTCAGTGCCCATAATAGAAATTACACTGCATAATAAGCTAGCTATTAATGATAAGTATGAAACTAACAATTGGGTCACAGGAGCAAGGCAGAAACTCATTTGCCAAACTTCTGTTTTGTATCAGATCCTCAAACCTGATATTAACAATGAGCTCAGACAAGGTTAACATTCCTGGATGATTCTTGACTCCAGAATAATAAGAGTAGAGTAACTGATGGAGGCAGAGACTGTGGGCCAAAGGGAGTTCCACAAAAGCAGGCAGTCTTTACTTAAAATATCAGACCATATTTATTATTAAATAGAGGTGCAAAGCAGAATTCCCTTTGGAGCAGTGATACACTCTAGGCTATAATTTCATTGGCTCATTCAGAGGACATAACTACTTTTCGGTTTTGAATTCAAATTATTATTCTTTAATCTCTCATAAATTAGAAGTTTCATATAACCAATAAAGCTTCATCTAATTATCAATTTTCATGTATTTTATGAGCTTCATGCAATCCATTATGTTTGCTGTCTGGGTAGGGATTCAACTTCTGTTGATTCTCACAAGTAACTATATAAGTGTTCTCTCAATTCAGAAGCAGCACAGCATTATCCTGACACATTCATGCAGAAGCACTCTACACAAGACTGCCCAAGTTAGAAGTAGCAAAGCTATTTATTGACTTACATGTCACTTATTTAATTAGTAAAAAATGCACACAGTCTTTTTGTATAGCATCCTGAACATGTTTATGAGGGATACTGCTAAAAATGGTATAGGTGACCAAACAAAAAAGGAATAGATAAAATTTTTGACAGTTCAAAGAGGATGAGAATATTCCCTGTACAAGGGGTAGGTGGTTGGGCTGGATTAAATTTTTAAAGTTCATTACTCTCATTTTTTAAAAATATTTCTGAATGCTGCATATAAGAGCCTTACATTTCTTTTATCAATTGCTATTGCTAATCTAGACTTTGTAAATTTCAATAGTTGCATGTGCTAACAAATGAGGCAAAAGACTTAATAGAGGGAAAAAAAAAGTCAAAGAAAATTGTGCTAAACTAATGACGCTCCCAAGAACTGTGTTCATGGCCCAGTCTTCATTCTCTGATGAGCAACACCAATGCATTCACACTGTAGGGGAAAAGGTATTTAATGAAAAAAAATTAAACCAAGTTACTTATTAAACAAATAAGCCAACAACAGCAACAAATTCATGCCATTGAGATCAGGAGGAAAATAAGTGTCCACGTTGCTACAACACATTAACTAAAATGTCCAGTTTTCAGTAACAAAAGCTAAAAGTTATGAAACCCAAAAAGACAAAACAAGAAAATAGGTCTCTGCACAGGAAAAAAAAAAAGGGCAGGCAACAGAAACTATCTGCAATAGGGTACAGGTGTCTGATGCAACAGACAACGACATCAAAGAAACTACTACAGTATCTCTAAAAAAGAACTAAAGGAATCCATGCTTAACAAACTGAACCTAAGATATTATATCTTATAAAATACAGCTACTAGCAAAGATGCAGAAGTTATTTAAAAAATAAAAGAATCACATGGAAATTCTGGAATTATAAGTACAGTAACTAAAATGAAAGTTTTCTAAAGGAGCACAGTGTGAGATTTGAACCAGAAGAAGAAAGAATCAGCAAACTTGAAGAAAAATCAACAGGGATTGTGCATGCCAAACAGAGAAAATACATAGAGAAGCAAGAAGAGCAGAAGGAAAACGTGGAATTCCATTAAGTCCACCAATAAACATGAAATATATATGTAATGGGAGTACCAGAAGAAGAAATAAACAGAAAATAAATTTGAGGAAATATCCCTGAAAATTTCCCAAATGTAATGAAAAGTTTTAATCTATACACAAATTAACACATTCTTCTATGCATTTAAACATAACAAACACTGAGTAGAGTGAAAACAAAGATGCCCACACATAGAAATGTTGGAAGTTAGACGAAGGGAGAAAATCTTGAAAGCAGGAAGAGAAAAATAACATGAAAAAAGAACTACAATAAGATTAATAACTAACATTATTAGATATAATGGTGGCATCCAGGAACATTACATCCAGGACACCTATCTTTAAGTAATGAAGCCAAAATATAGACATTCACAGATTTTTTTTAAATGAGAGCTTATCATGACCATCAAAACAACAACAACAACAAAAATCTAAGAAACAAAAAATACAGAAACATTAAGGAACTTAAAGCAAGTGAGCTCAAATGGTAAGTTGTACACACACACACACACCAAAAAGCAAATAACAATAGTAAAGGTAATTAGAAATTATAAAAGATAGTGAAAATGCATCTTTTAAGAATATTCTTCACTCAACTGGTATAAATAGTAATTGTATAAAACATGTATGTCATCAGAATTTTGACCTATAACCTATAGAAATGTTATATATGTAGCAATAACATGCAGAAGAAATTAGAGTAAAGTTTTGTTGGAATAAGAAAATGATACCGTATGGTAAAAAATCTAGAGAAACAAAGAAAGAAAATATAATGGGCCATATAAATATGTACCTGCTGTTTATATTTTTCTTAACTACATTAATGGGCATGAAAATATCTAATCTAAAAATTATATAATAACATACTTAGGGTTTTAAATATAGCAATAATTATGATACAGTAATAATATAAGATTAATAAAAAAGGGAATAGAACTATTTAGGAATAAGATTTTTGTATTTCACTAGAATTAAGTTTAAACAAATCCATAGTTGATTCTGATAAGAGATTTGTGGTAAGTTATAAGGTAACCTCTAAGAAAATCTATCCATAAAAGAGTTAAAAATTAAGAAGTCAAAATATTACAATACAAAATGTAAAAGAAAATAGTAAGAGGGTTATAAGGGGGGAAAATTTGAGGAACTGAACAAAAGGTAAATGGCACATGCAGATTCGACTGTAGAATAACATTACATGGGGCTAGATAAAGCAATCAATCAAAAGAGAGTTTGCAGAATGGATACAAAACAAAGTCCAATTATGGAACACACCCTGTTTGTTTTCACTGGAAGCAGAAATCCAGAGAGCAAGGGCATTGCTTCAGGAGTCTCATACCCATGTATGATTACCACACCTACCTGTTTCAAACTGCGCACCTGTTGGCAAGTTAAAGCTATGACTCACTTTCTTCACTTGCCAAATAAGATGATGGTAAGACTACCATCTCATAAGAATGTTGTGAGGACTTCATGAATTTATTACACTGGTGAATGGTATAGAGTAACTAGGAATCTTGTTAGACCTTTCTTTAAATTATTTTTTATTTTTCATTTTTAAAATATTTATTCATATGTTCTTGTTGTTCAAGTTATTTTACATAATGCTTTTCTTGGAAGAAGAAATGTTTGGGTCATGCTTAATAAACAAAAATTTTAGCCAGGCTCTGTAGTGCATGCCTGTAATCATAGTGACTTGGGAGACTGAGGCAGGAGGATCACAAATTGAGGCCATTATTATTTTTTGTTGGTCTGATGTAACAGCAGAGGAACCAGATTGAGAAAAATAATCTTTCCATTTTGTATCAAAAGATGAATTCACTAAAAAGAGACATCTACAAAGGGTTCCAGGTTCCAGAATAACCCATTTCAAAGTCCCACCTGGAAAAGTATATGGCAGGACCGTCTTTCCATGGGAGTTCATAGGTAAGAAGACACTTGGGTACATAAGTCCTGATGATGAGTTGCATAGGAATGGTTGCATGTATAAGGTTGCCTGCACATATTTTAACTAAATGTTTGGCAATCTGATAAACTGAGAATAAAACAAGAATGCATGAATGCCATCACTGTTGTGTAAGCAGAGCACAATTTTGATGTATGTAGAAGTAGAGGCTTCAGTTTCAACAAATTACATATTTTTTAAAGGTTTCATTCAATAGCATGATTCAAACCCACATAAACATTCACATTCCTGCTGCCTATGCTGGAACATATAGAAAGAGGGAGCTCAAAGTCTCAGTTGTTATTTCTTTTATACTTGGGGGGTTCCCCTATCCTATTCAAAATAAATCCAGAACTATTCCCAAATAAATCTAGAACTCTGAACTTGTACATTTTATAATATCTAATTTGTGAAAAAAGAGATTCAAAATGAATTCTCAAGACACTATTAAGATTTCACTTAGCTAGGATGTGAGTGTTATTAATATCCTTCAAAATAAAAGAGTCATATAAAATTCTATCATGTAAAGAGTTGCCTGGAAAAATTACATTTTCTCAAACGATGGTCAGTACATTACAAATTGCTGGTTATTGAAATAATTGACAAGTCATTATCTTCTAATTTGATATTTACACTATGATGTATAAGGAATATACATGTAGTCTTTGTTTTTACCCTTAATAACAACCTCAAATGAATCAGTTAACTCTATGCCACATAAGGGACAAATTAAACCATTCACTGGAAAGCCAGTGGTTTTGTATCATACATAAATGAGCATGATTTTGTATTGATGCAACATAAATATTGCTTTCATGTGTCCTTTCGACTTCAATTAATTTGAAATGATCTCTTCCCCTACTTTCAGTAATTGAAGATAGGAAATTGTAAGAAGTTTCAATATTTTGATGGCATAATTCTTTTACTTAGGGTTTTGGAGACTTAATGGGTTAAAAATGTAAAAATGTATATGAAAAGAATGAAGAAAAACTTTGCTGTTATTTTATTCATTGACTTCCTGTGTTCAAAACCTGTCTTCAACCAACTTAGTGGAATTTCTTAAACTCTTTGTGCTCTCTGTTTTATAATTTTCAAATTGAGGATGATAATAAATTCTTCATAGTTCTATTATGATGATTATAGCAGTTAACATTTGTGGAGTCTTTAGCATAGTGCCATGTATTTGTATTAAATAAAATTAGAAAATATCTAACAAACATGCAATATTTAAAAATAACAAGTAAATCTTTTTTTGTAAATACTATTATAGCCATCATAAATAGATAGTGGAACTATTTTATCAATGCAATGAATTAAGTACACAATAAAACAGCATATTATATAGAAGAATGTAGTGATGTGATCTCAAAATGAAATTTACTACATTTCAATATTAAATAGCGCAATAATTTTTATGGATGTTGAAAAGTAGTCAATAAAAACGTCATATATACTCTGGCTGAAAATGTCTAATAAAATTTAGAAAAAATACAAATAAAATTTAGAAATAGACATGCATAATTATTATTTGGAAATGATACAATGTTTTAAAAGTTCCTAATATGATTAACTGGAAAAATGTTACCAAAAAGAAAAAAAAATTGACAAAAACAGAGGAGAATAGACATATCTGTCTTAGCTTTAGTAAGTCATTTTACATATCTGCCTTTACTTGGTAAGCCATTTGATAGAAGGAAAGGACCACAGAGGGGAGCTTAGACAACAGTAGCAAAGCGACCTCAATGGTATTTCCACGGCTGCTTACTGCGGGAGAAGTTTCCTTAAACTAGTTACCAGAGCAAACGAGAAGCAAAAAATAAGGGGTGAGGTAATTCAGACTCTCCTTCCAACTTTTTAAAACCTGTCATTTGATCTCAGGGAAGTTAGAAATTGAACTTCTCCAGGACTCAATAACCACATCCCAAGGTATTAAGGTAAAGGAGGGTACTGTCAGTTCTCACATTCTATTTCATATAGACAACAAGCAGATTCATCCTTTTTAAATGCCATCCCTCAACAACCATTTGAGTTAGCAGTAGAGGTTTGTTACAGGAGTAATCACAGTGCCTTCACGGAGTAGGAGGCCTCTAGGATAAAATGAATTTAGCCAATGGTTGGTCATTGTTGAAGCTGGGGAATAGGTAAATGAAGATTCTCTCTGTCCTTCTGGTCATTTTTGTTTACATTTGAATTGCTTCCCTATAACAATGATTTTTAAAAAGCAAAATTATATTATTTTTTAAAAAGTTTTTTTCTCTACAATTACCAGTTAGAGAGGTGAAAAAAATGAATTGAAAGGGAGCAAAAGAAAATACAAAATATGCCATTTAATTGAATTTTTTTTCCCAAGAAATTTAACACTTTCAAAAGCTTTCTCAGGAAGACTCTGGAGAACTAGATACTTAAACAAAAAATAAAACATATCTATGTAGAACAAATGTTTTCTAAAAATCAAATTTTCCAAAAATCAAATTTTCCTACATTTTAAAATGCCCAGAACAAATAGAAGTCACATTTATATTTCCTTGATGTTAATAACCATACTTTTATGAAAAGCAAGACCAAAAAATTGTTTTAGTTTGATTATAAACAGGACAAACTGTAACATTTTTAATTTCATGCTTGCAAATAAAGCTTTTAATAACATGAACTATTTTCCAACACTAATCTAAGTCTGGAATATGAGATAAATTTTGGCTGGACATGTTGAATTTTCCATATAAAAGTTTTTGCTTAAGACTATATATGTAGGAAGGAAAAAGTTCCTTTTTTTCTTATTCTTGTATTTTAGATTTCTTTATGTAAACTATACCAAAATGAATCCTCAATCTCATAAACAAGAGAAATAAAACAGCAAAAATATATGGACCTCTGTATTTCTGAAATTGTCTAAGGACCTATGGAAACCAAAATGAATAAAATAATTGTTCTTTCAGGAAACTGAGATTCACTTGGAACCACACAGCCATGGGTGAAAGAACTTGAGGATAGTTTTGTGCTAGGAAAAAAAAAGTCACTTATGGTAACTATAATGTGGATTAGAGAGGGCAGGCTCGCCAGTCAGTGAGAGGGTGGCATATGAGGTCTTAAAGCGGACAGCACTTAGGCCAGGCCACAGAGAATGGGAAGAATGGACGAGGTGGAAGAGAAAAGAACAACGGGTAGAATATTGAAGTAAAAGGCAGAGTGGGAGTTTAGCACTGTGCCGTGGAAAGTGTCCTTTCTGGAGTGCAGAATGTTGTAATGTGAAATGGGGTTTTATAACAAGAATCTAATCATGCTCTAATCTCACTATTATACTGCAGCAGAAGGTTAGGAGCAACGTTAGACATTCGGCGCTAGATCAACTCGGTACAAGAGCTGCAGGAGGCTTTTGTAACTTCTTGAGCAGAGAAGCAATATGAGAAAAGAGAGAGATCAGAAGATAATTTGTTTACAGTGCCAATTGGATGTTAGGAAACAAAGGCTTAGGGTCAGAGAGACCTGCAATCAACAGCACAATGATAAAGCCTTCATCTGACTGACAGTCCCTTGATGCACCTTGAAGTATATTTTCCACCAGCAGTCAAACCTTCACATGATTAAAGTCTCTGCCAATATCCTAACCATAGCATCACGAATGACGGAACCATCAACCATCGCCAGCTATCAACGCCACTCCAGGGTAGCTTGATCCTTGGAAATTGTGTGAGATAACAAATGTTTGTTTTCTTGAGTCAGTAAGTTTTGGGGTAATTTGTTATACAATAATAAAACCAGTAAGAGAATAAATGTCTAAAAGTGCTAATGATTGATGTTTATTGTTTCTTGGTTTCGTTTCTAGTTTCTTCTTTTATTTTTAAATATTCAAGAGAAATATATTCAGTGTGTGTTGATTTGACCTTATAAAAATCTCAAATGACTGCTGTAGAATCAGGGCATTGGTTGGGTTGTAAGGTAGCCTCATTCTGTCCTGAAGGATATATTGGTGAGATCATCACCTGCATCCTGGTCAGTCACGCAGTTTCAAGACACAAAGAGATCTGTATATCAAGAGACAAATATAAGATCCAGATAAAGAAAATGGAAAATATAAACAGCAACGGTAAGAGAAACAACATACATAATGTATATTACCTTGTCCTTGCCCTAAGACAATAGTTCACACTCCAAATACATGGCAAAACCAATTAACAATCAGATGTGAATTTGATAAGGTTAGAACTAATCAGACACATCTTATCTCAATGGTAGTAGGAACTAAAATTTTAAAGTTTTAGATCATATTTTAGAGTCTGCTTTCTATGGCCAGCACTCTACACATTTATTAGCAAAATTCTCCCTTAGGTGATGTTGAATAAACATATAATCCTGTCAGCAAATTTCTTAGTTGACATGTCCCAGAAAACATGGTTTATTTACATCAACTATCTTTTGTGTTGGCTGTTTCTTAGCAATATACTATATATCTTAACCTTGTTAACAAGTAGTCTCAAATACAATAAAAAATTATTTTACCTTTAAAAGTAATACTGTGTACAGAATGTGATGTTTACTCTATTTTTATTGAGATAAAAAAGGTTTTATGACTTTTTGTGTGTATCTTCTTCAAAATTGTTTCAGTAGATCTGGCAAATACTTGATGTTCCGAATTTGAAGGTAAAATCTAATCTTTGTGGCTACACAAATGTAATAGCATAAAGATTCTACTTTGGAGAAATGGAAGAATGGTGGTACTGCTAAACAGAGTAAAATAGTTAACATTATAACTAATTTTGAATGGATGAAGAAGTTGGGTGAAATCAGGATTCCCCAAAAAGTGTTTTTTTTAGTTTAGTGTACACCAGTATGTAATAAGAGACATTGCTCCTATACACACTCTATGTTCAAAACAGTTGAATAGCAGAACTCTGCCAATACATTCTGGTATGTGACATAAGTGAGGATCCCTTTGCCAAGTTTCACTGCTTTAAAACTATGATAAGTTCACTTCAAGTCACGTATGCAAAAAGAAAAAAAGAAAAACATAATTAATTGCAGATCTTGAAAAAGAATGTAAACAAGTCAATGATTCTTTTAAAAGTTGTAATTATCTTACTGCACTGATTTAAAATGTGTTAAAAAACAGAATATGTACTTTGTGAAATGGATCCACATGCCTTCCTGTGTTCACTTAATAAAATTGAATCCCAAAACAAAATTAGCTAAAAGACATTATCTAAGTGTTAGTCCAATGATGTTTAAACACTTTCTTCTCGTATTTAGACAAATAAAAGTTCTTTGTATTGTGGTTGTGTCTAGATCAAATCAAATTATTTGGGTTTTGTTTATTTTTTTCAAGATTTAATAAATAGGAAAAAAATTTAGAGCTAATAGAGTTATAATCAAATGTGAGTTTTGCTATTACAGACATTTACCCATATTCCCTAGATAGAATAATAAAGGCAATTTTCATATCATCTATGGTAAATAATTCTACTAATTAGCAAAGCGATACCCATCATTGCATGCAATGAGCTAAAAGAAAGATGAGACATTTGCCATTACAGCAAATGATTAGAAAAATGCCTCAGGATGACAAGTACAATCCACTGTGCCCTGTGTTGTATAGAATAGAAAAATGTCTCCATAATTTTTTCAACACTTTATGTCCAACTGTATGAATTCTAATCAAAATATATTCAAAACAGTATTCAAAAAATAGTGTGGAAAAACTGAAGTTAGGGCTAAATGTATACTTGCTTTCCATGGTACAGGCTACCTAAAATGAAAAATGGGTTTCATTTAAAAGTTTGATTTATTGCAAAGATTTTGTTAAATTTAGATCATGGTAGAAATAGGCATTTGATAATTCATAACATGGTAATTTGCTTTTTTGTGAAGTTAGAAACCCCCTTATAATTATCTATAGTTGCTGTTTTTCCTCCCCAAAAGTCTGGTAATAGAGGCCACTTAGAACCTATTTGTAAAGCAATTATTTGGCATGCTCCATGCCAATACATAACCTTTCACAAGTGGATTGTCTCTATTCTCATATCAACAGTAATTCCAGTTTCAAATAAAGGTCACTCAGATAACCTTAAATTTCACATCAATAATACAGTTTTGATGTAAGTATGTCTCAAATTGTGCATATAACTTACCTGTCCCAAAATCTGTTGTTGATCAATTGACCAATAAGTACAAGAGCTTATTTCTGGACTCAGAATTCTAGTCCATTATTCTGTCTATCCTTATGCCTGCACACACCGTCTTTTCTGCTATAGATTTTTACAAAGTTTTGAATTTGGGAAATGCTGGTCCTCGGATTTTGTTCCTCCTTTTCAAGATTGTTTTGGATCGCTTGCATTTTTTTAAAATGAACTTTAGATTTAACTTGCATACCAGGCAAGTGCCCTAACTGCTGAGCCACCACCACTCCTGCCCATTTTATACCTTCTTAAAAGTGAGTTATTGAAGTTTCCAATACTAGTTCTCACAGTATGGGCTTCCAACATTTTTTAACCTCTGTTTATAGGAGCATATATGATTATAATTACTGTATTCCTGATGGATAACTATTCTTGTCATTGCAAAATATCATCCCTTGTCTCTAGTAACAATTTTTGTCTTAAAGGCCAGGTGTCTTATATTACTGTAGCTTCAAAGCTACCTTCTGGGTACCATTTGCATGGTATTTATTCTGTCACTTTAATTTCAAAATACTTTGTCTTTGAGTTGAGTGTGTAACTTGTACATTACCTGTAGTGGAATAATTTTTAATGGAATCTGCTAATTTTTATCTTTTTGTTGGACTGTTTTTAAAGTTAGAGTATTTACTGACAAATTATGATTTATATTTATAATTTTGCTACTTACTTCATTTATTTTTAAATTGATTTCTCCTTTAATCCTCCACCAGTTCTGTATTCAAATAGGTATTTTCTGCACACCACTTTAAAATTCCATGTTTATTTTAGTATATCTTTGAGTTATTTTGGGGATTACAGTAATTTAACTTTAAGCAATATTATTTGGATTAATGCTAACTTAATTTGAAAAGTATACAAAACTTTAGATTCAATACAACTTCTTTAGGAAGTATAAGGTAACAAAACAGTTTTAAATATTGCTTTATTTAGTTTTTTCTTTTAAAACTAGGGTAATGAAGTAATTATAAATAAAAATAGATTCAGGCTCTTGTTCATATTTTCTTATGGAATTATGCTCACTGCTACTCTTTATTTTGGTCTTGTGGATTTTATTTAGTGTCCAGCATCCTTTAATTTCAGCCCAAAGGATTTCCTTTAGTTTTTCTAATAAGGTGGGGCAGCTTGCAATGACTCTTCTACTTGGGGCAGGGGTGGGGGATGGATTTTATAATTTATTTCTTTTTTTCTTGCTGCTTTCAAGATTCTCTTTTAGTCCTTCAACAATTTGTCCGTGATGAATATAGGAGTGGCTCTCTGTAATATTATCTTAGCTGGAGTTTGTTGAACTTCTCAGATGTGTAGATGAAATTTTTAAATCAGATTTGGAAAGTTTTCAGCCACCATTTCTTCAAATATTCTTTGTGCTTTCTTTCTCTCTCCTCTGCCTAGGATAAGAATTACTCATGTTATTTACTTGGTGGTGTCCTTGGGTCTCTGAATGTCTATTTTCTATCAGTGTATCTTAAAATTAATTTGTATCTGTAATTAATCAATTATATTTGGTGTGTTGATATTCTAATACTTTCCTTCAGTCCTTTAGACATCTTTCTCTTAACTTTTCGAACTTACTTAAAATAGTTGATGTACAGTCCAGTGCGTCAAGGCCTCCTCAGGGACAGCACTGACTACATATGTTTTTCTTTGTGTGCAGGCCATACTTTCTTGTTTTGTTTTGTTTTCTTTAAGTTGTGAATTTTTTATGTTGAAACCTGGAAACTTTAAACAATGTAATCACAGCTCTACTCTCTGAGGTTTGATCTTGTCATTTATTACTGTTGTCATCATTGGTGATGTTGCTTGTTTAGTGGTTTTTTTATCTTAATTCTATAAAATCTGCTCTTTTTTTTCATTTCACTAAAATCTTTCCATTAGCTTAGTGCTATCATCTGCTGTTGATTGACTACAGATATCCTTAAAAGATGTACCATTAAGCCTCCCGCCTTTGTCAAGGGTCTGTTGTGGGTAAGCAGTTTACAATGTGCTCTCAGCAGTCCCGATTGCACAGAGCCTCAAAGCCACAGAGACATCAGAGGCATCACAGTCTTCCTGGGCAAGCACACAGCCCTGTACTTGCATGAGACTAAATCCATAGGATATGCTGAACAAGCCTTACAAAGTTCCCAAATTTCTGATTTCTCCCTTTTGTGTTATAACTAGCCTAACAGTCTCAAGAGGTAAGAGTACTATGGGAAGGAGTGATATTAAATCATCACCACTGATTTTTCACAAATGCTTTGGTATAGGGCTAATTGCAGAAAGCAAGTTCTGAAGACAAGACTTGTAAACTAAACTTTAAAAAGAAAACTCCAGACAGGTGTCATGCCAACAACTCTGGGCAAATGGGGCTTTGGAGAAAGCCCACTGCACTCCACCCTCCAATAACTGCAATTGTGCTGGTTTTTACAATGAAGATGTTTGTGCATGAGTCTTAGGTTTCAAGGTTTCCAAGCAAATGTGATAGAAGAGGGGGAGCAGGGTAAGTTGAAACAAAACTCATCTTTTGATTCTTATTGAGATTCAGACATTTTTTCTTGAAAAAATCATATTGTTATAAACTTTTAGTTTCCAGAATAACACAAAAATTGATTTTGACAAATTTTGCCAGCATTCATGTTCCTTCTATATCAGAGTAAATTGGAAGTTCTTACTACAACATTTCAAAAGTGATTCCTCAATCACTTTTTAAATATTAAGTAGGAAAAAATCCCTTTAAAATGCATTTTGAATTCTTGTGTGACATCTGTAACTGGAAAGAATTATAATTTTCATTAAATTATAAATAAATAGGAATGAGTGATTAAAGATTTATGTAAAATGTACCAGAATATGAAGTAGCATGTGAATAGACTTGCTGTAAATATTTAAAATTCAGATATTTGTATTTCCTATTTTAATATTTTATATTTTTTTGAACTGGCAAATAAAATTAAATATATTCATCATGCACAGCATGATGTTTCAAAGCACATATGCAATGTGGGATAAGTAAATCTAGCTAATATGTGACATGTTTATCACTTTTTCAGCAGGAATTTTTAATATTCACTCTTTTACATTTTTCAGGAATACAATATGTTAAATATAGGTGCCATGGTAAGCAGATGTTTATTTGCATTTTAAGATATTCAGAGAATTTCTCAGGACTTTTTAATGTTAAAATCTCAATGTAATTGACCTTTGCCTCAAGAAGATTGAAGAAACAGCTGAAATCTTTCCGAGCCGTAGTTTACTCTTTCAGATTCTTTTTTGTACTTTTATGATAATAACAGATTGTACACATGGCAGCACAGGAACAGTTAGGAAGTAATGACAATAATTTTACCAAGTACAGATAAAGTAACTTTCAACAAGAAAAGCTCTTCGTTTTTCCCCCCAAGTTCCTCGTGTACAGTTTCCAACACATTTTCGTGTGTGAAAATTGAGGACATAAATGTAGCATAAAATAATGCTAGAATTCTTGCTAACTGGGCCACTTCTGTTAAAATATGAAGTGGTGTCTTTCTAAATGGGCTGACCTATTAAGAAATATACAAATGCCACAATAAATATGGCACTTTACTTTGAAAGGGGTCTGAAGTTCACTTGTGGCAGCAAGCATAACAACATTTTCAACTAGCAAGTTATTGATAAATGGTGGAAGCAGGGTTACCTGAATTAGGAAGGAAAGTTGTAACATTAAATGTGGATGAGTGTGTCATCAACTGGTGGTGAACAGAGATAATGGGTACACACTTAGATGTTCATGAATATATTTAGCGTATTCCTACATGGCTCCACTTACCTAGGTCCTTTTCTCTTACATTCACCTAAGCATCTGTAGTGAAGGAAATTGCAGACAAATACGAAATTCATGTTACAAATCAATACTACTTAATATATACATCACTTTGGAACAAATTAGAGTTCTCAAAACAAATTTAGTGACATCTATCTGGGAAATTGCATATTTAAAAAAATGTCTGACTGTACACCCATTTTAGATAAATGTTTGAGTAAGGAGTTTGAGCAAATAAATCCATCTTTTATAGTTGATAGTCTAAGGTCTGTCTGGGAAGTCATTTGAACTAATCCAGAAGAGGTGGCATGAATGCATGATAGATCTGATGCAGAAACTGAGAATGGGCTGCCTGAGCGAGCAGTCATGGTATTTGTTAAACTCAGAGAAAAAGACTCTTGCCCAATCAACTTTACAATAGCCATTCTTATACCACTCTGAAATCCGGGTCACAAACATAACACAATTCTCCTAAGCACTGCTAAACTCTTTTCCTTTGCATCGAGGTAAAAACTAAATGGCAACTGTTTAAAATTTCCTAGAGAACAATTTCAGGAAAGCTGATTTCATTTTATACTACCAGGTTGTCACACTAGATAATATGTTCTGCTGTATATAAATTAAATAAAAATAGAATAAAATTTCAAAACTATTTAACTTTAAAGTAGCCATGATACCTTCATTTGCATAATTGTATCCTCAAAGATTTTATTTACAGAATGAAATGGAAAAAAATTGAAAGAGGATATAATCTTTTAAATTCTTGCTTCCTCTTTTCTAAAATATTTATTTTTATGCCTTCAGCATACACTTGTTATATGTGTCTTCCTGTCTTAATGCATATTTTTTGTATTATTAATCAGTCACATCTGACTGGTAATTTTTAATTTTTTTGCTATTGGTATTTTGATAAAGGTATGAGATATTTCTTGCATTCTATTTTTCCCGTAGTCCTTGACATGAATAATTTTCAAGCCTCATTCAAAACTAAAAGTTTGAATATTTATCTCTTTAAGTGAGACTTAAATCAAGTACTATATTTATTGCTACATATATAATAATCAAGTACAGAAAATATTCAAGTATTTAATAATTACTAATTATAATTAAAATATATGTATATGTAATTAATATTAAAATAATATATATCTATTTTGGTAGAGGTAAACTAGTAATATTTTTCCATGTTTTACAGTGATTTTTGCACAATAAGTACATAGCAAAATTTCAAAGATTATGGCATGTTCATTATCTAAGAGCAAACTTAAAAATAAATATAAAAGATCATGTTTAGATTTCAATGGTTTCTAAATAAAGATTTTGCTATCCCCCCCTGTAAGTCCTGGGAATTTGACGTGAAGGACATAATTACATGGTACTTGGTGTGAGAGGGTGCCAGATGTACCTGCCATTCAGCCTTTCTTTTCTTTACTAAATATCAAGCAGAGAGAATTATCCAAATTCTATTCTCTAATCATTACTGAGAGGTTTTCAACCCAAGAAGTACGTTTGTAGGCAAAATTGCAGGTGCAAGCATTCTTTGGCTGTTTTGTCCCCCTCTGTAGCCTATGATTACAGCTGGCCTTGGACTTATTCCCTCATATTACACTAGGGTAAATTATACTATCAAGTAGCCTAACAATAAACTCAGAACTAGCATAACAGCACAGTATGCCTTCATATATCCTGACTGTAAATTGGATTTCCAACAGAAGTTTCCTTTTTAAAAACAAGATTTTACTTTGCCAGACTTTTGAATTTTCTTCAATACATATCACATTTACCAATTTTAGGATTTCACTTCATATTTTTAGTTTTACATTATCCCCATATCCTACTTTAGTAATTTTCAAATACATTTTCCTAAAGAACTTCAAAGATCTTTTTTTGTCCATAATTTCAGAATGAACAGAGTATTTCAAAATTTCAAAATTTTCACAATATTAATTTCCTTGCCTTAGAATAAATCATTTTGCTTTACCTGGAATTATTATTTCCAGACAACTAACTCAAGGATTATAACAGTGTGGTGCCCTTCAACTTAGTTGACGCAACATTTTGCTTGAAAAGTATTCAATTTCCCTAATTCTTTGTTAACTTTTATTACTACAATAAGCCTGTGTGATATAAGAAATCATATTGAATTAAATTATCAAACAAAGAGCACTATCATAATGCAGTTTCTTGTAATTAGTCTGGCTCAATCTTTCCAATAAAGTATAGTTAACAATAAAATCTGATATGACAGGAAAAACCCAAAATAGATATTAATGTAATATTCTAACATAATATCAAAGTGTACAATGACACTTTCAGTATTATATTAAGCTAATATTGATGCATTCTCATGCAAAAAATTTTATCTGAAATTTTTAATTTCATAACAACATTGATTATAATTATTTATTAGAAACTACATGTTCACAAGTGTTCAAAATTTTTGAAAAAATAATACTAAAGTCTTATTTAATTTTATTTTATCATTTGCATTAAAATAATTTATTTCTAAACCTTACATTTCAGGTTCGATTTTTCTTGTAATTTATTTACAAAAATTCAGATTTGGATTTTTCCCTGTGGCAATACTTTTATTTCATACTTATTTATATTAAATTTGTCTAATGGTGTTTACCCTCCTTTCTTCCTGAATCATGTTTGCATTTCTCAGGTTCTAGGTTTCTGCCTATTCTACCCAATCATTTAGTAATGTATCCATGCATGTATTTTAAAAAAGTATTTACAGCCTGGAGAGGTGGCTAAGCGGTTACAGTGCTTGCCTGGCATTAGCAAGTACATGGGTTCAAATCCAAGCATCATGCACACAATGAAGTGTCAAAGCAATGAAAGTCACATGAAAAACTAAATAAAAAAGTATTTACTTAATAGCTACTATGTACCAGGTAAATATCATAGAGGTGAAAAATCAGCAAGTCATGAGTTTCAAAATGCTCAGAGGGGATAGGAATAGAGACAAGTAAAAGGAAAATGAAGATCATATATGATAAATATTAGAATAGGCATAAATATAGAAAATATGAGTTTCCTTAATAATTATACTGATCTGAGCCTCGAAGATTGGATATTTGGCAAGCAAAGGGAGTTGGGTGGGTGAAATTACTGTGAAATAGAAATAAAAGCAAGAGTGAAGGCTTTGTAATGCAAAGAACATTACAGGCATGTTGCTTACCATGGCTGAAAAAAGACAGCATAGGAATATGTGATGGGCAAGTGAAGCAGTTAGACAGAAGGCTGGAAAGATGCAGAGATAAGAGGAAGAAAGGATGCAGAGGTCTAGGGAGCCACTGAGGTTTTCAAGCAGAGAACTGTTTCCATAATTATTTTTTTTTAATTTTAGAAAGATCATAAAGATAAAAGTAATTTTAAACAAGTTGAAATATGACTTTAGCAAGTTGGGAGTATAATTAGAAGGTTGTTGCAATCATTCGAATAAAAATTATTATAAGAATCTGACCTAATAGAGCAAAGAGAGAATTGGGATAATAATTAGATCTCAGCAAAATCGTGGAGGGGATTTGAGTTTGTCTTGAAGCTCATCTGGAGATAAAGGGTGGAACAGAGTAGACAGGTGGGTTGCTTGCTAAGATTCGGGTTTCAGCATGAGGAGTAAATGGGACTGAAGAGGAGCAAGCTGAGACAGGAGGAAAATGAGTTCGGTTTATGTGTTCAGCTTTAGGTGTCTTACTGACATTACAGATATTCCATCCGAATTGGGCATGCTAGTTTGAAACTAAGAGAAAAGTGATTTAGTGATATGAATTTTGGAGTAATTAGCACAGAAATAATGAGTTTAGACTTGACTGCAGATAACCAGGGCAGCCAAGTTTCAAAGGTTGCCGAGTGGGCTGTTTTAAGTTAGTTATTCATTAAGTCTCTTCATTTAAACATCCTTTTATGGGGTGTGCCCTTTTTAGTTTCTCCCACCCCCAAACAGTCACTGTCCTATTAAGCACAACCTGTTCCATTTCCTTCCACTATTGCTGTGGCCTTAAGAGTCATTTGATTTTAAGACCTACAAAGAGATAAAACTAGTAATGATTAAACTCCAAATAACAGAAATATGGAAGTAGTGGGCTGAAGAAGGCAATCCTGCAAATGATAAAGAGGAATGTAAGAGGAAGAAAAGACGATGAAAATTACCCTACTGTTTGGGTTCCTCAACTGAGTTCCTCCTCAGTTGCTGTTTTTCATTCTATTCAAACAGAAAGACTTTTCACACACACCCCCCCCACACACACATACACAACCAGTTGGGGTGGAGTGGAAGGAGAGGGAGATTTAATTGACTTCTTAAAAATCTCATTCTTCTTAATGGTATGGGAATTCTACAACAATTTTACACTAAATGATCAAAGTTGTTTGGGGAGATCATAAGATAAAAATATTTGACTTACCAAGATTTTAGGGGAGTTTTCTCCATCATGTTTGCTCCCCTCTTCCTTGTTTTATTTGGGCAATATCTTTAGTTAAGGCACCTCACTTTCAGAAGTTGCTAAACATGTTTTTTCTTGTCTTCATATAGTACAAGGTACGTGGACAAAATTGGTAATGCTAATGTGTGTAATGACACCATCTATCCAATAACGATTTTTTTTAAAGGAGAGAAAAACAAAAAGAAGGAAAGTCTGGGGGAGAGGTACAAATGTTTGTTTATTTTTTAAAGACAGTTTTGTTGCTCTTTTACTAGATAGCAAAAAAGAAAAATGAAAAACAGCAGCGAGGGAGAACTGTCCTAATATGACATTAAAATATATTAGAAATATTAGCAATAAAAATTCATTATGCTGAGAAAAAACAGATGCAAATTAGCAGAACAGAAGAGGAAAAACTATTCTTTTTCAGTGGAAAAACAATAATATTTATCATTTGAATTTATACATATCCATTGAAGAAGTTATTCTCTTTTTTGAGATTTTTTCTTTATTTATTTTATAGGATCCTTTTAGTTACATATAGGATTCATATGGACAAAATTACAAAAGCATGGAATGTAATTTGTTCTAAGTCCCCAGTACTTCCCCATTTTCCTTCTTCTTCCCCCTGTTTCCTTTGCTTTGCTCTAGTGATGATTCTGCTGTTTACTTACAGGTTTTTAAAATTAATGTCTTGTGGGATGTACATGATGGTGAGATTTCCTGTGCTATATTCATATATGTACACAGGAAAATTAGATCTGATTCATTCCACTGTCTTCCCTGTCCCATCCTTTTTCCTTTCCCTTTATTCCCCTTTGCCTTTTCCACTGATCTTCCTTCTATTCTTTATTTTTTTAAGTCCCCGGCATTCAGTTTGGATTAGCTTCCACATATCACAGAAAGCATTCAATCTTTTCCTTGTTGGGACTGGCTTATTTCATTTAGCATGACAGTCTTCAGTTCTACTCATTTCCCTGTAAATACTATAAAAGCATCCTTTTTATGGCTAAGTAATACTTCATTGTGCTGATACACTACATTTTCTTTTTATCTATTCAACTGTTGAAGGGCAAAATAAAGGGTATAAATAAAAACTGACAAAATAATTACATAAACATTTTTAAATTGGAATTTAAAAAACATTATAAAAATTGTGAAAATGCACATAAAATATTTCAGTATTTTTTTTAAAAAGTGAGATTGTTAACCACAATAAATAGTTTATAGCAATAAATAAGACAGGGTTAAAGTTTACATAATATAACAGATGGTGATCAAGAAAAATCAAAAGGCAACTTATAGAATAAGGGAAAATATTGAGAGTATGATTGTGTACGGAAATCTAAATAAAAATGATGAACCTTGCTATTCTTCCCAACACATGATTAAAATGAAGAAGACTGATGGTGTGTATTAATCATTCACTTTGAGGAAATGACTATTCCTGTTAAGGTATACTTTGTTTTATTTTGCTTCATTTTATTGTACATCAAAGATGTTACTTTTTGTTTTTCACAACTTGAAGTCTTATGGAGCAAGTTTAGTGGTGCCATAATTTTCACCCAGTAAGATGGTCATTGGCATTCTTTAGCAATAAAATATTTTTACAGTACATTATTTTTAGACAATGCTATTCCACTCTTAATAGACTATAGTATAGTGTAAACTTTGCAACAAAAAGATCTTGCTTTATTGTGGTATTAGCACAATAGTATTATTGCAGTGGTCTGGAAACAAACCAACAATATGTCCAAAATATGCCAATCCAATGTTGGTGAAGTGTAAATTGGTTTAACCTTTCTGAAGATCATTTCTAAAATATTTGTTTTAATTTTAAATATTCATACAGTTAGTTTTAATTTCCAGTTCTATGTCCTTATTCTAAAAAATAAGACTTGCACATGTGCATGGAAGTAAGTTTAAAATTACAGATAGAGCGTTGAAATGCTGAAATCAACCTCCAACACTAGAGATACAGTGAAAGGTTCCCAGCTTCCGAAAGGAAGTCACCTGGCAGTTAAAAGTATGCAGCTACTTGTTCTGACACTGGAGTTCTTCTAAGAATGGGAAGAAGAAGGAGAAGTACTGAGCAGGAAGCGATGATCCTGGAGAGACTCAGGCTTTAGTCCCTACTATTTATTTTGTACAAATATTTTTCAACTTGAGGTCCACAAACAAATTGTACAAACCCACATGGTGATCTAGAATAGGACTCAGGAATCTGTATTTTTCCACATATATTTTTCTTTTCTTTCCTTCAGTTTTTTTGAAGCATATTTGACATCTCATATTTCACCTATTTCAAGTGTACAATTCAATGATTTTTAGAAATTTTACCAACCTATGCAACCATCATCATAAATCAGTTTTAGAGCATTTCCATCATTCCAATAAGTGTCCTCTTGTCTTTTTTATTTTTTTACTATTAATCCCTGTTCCAACCCCTGCTGCAAGCATCATTAATCTACTCTCTGTCTCTATCAATTTACCTTTTATTGACATTTTATACAAATGGAATCAAACTGCTTGTTTTGAACATTAACATGCATAGGAATCACCAAAGCACCTGGTTAAAATGCATTTCTTTTGGTCTGGAGTGAAGCCTTCCAATTCTCAGTTCTCACAACCTCTCAGACAAAGCTGATGCTATAGTTCATGGACCACAGCTTCCTGAGATGCTTCTGATTTCTACAGATAGCAAACTTTAAGGACAGCTTCTGCATGCCTTTCTTCATCTTTTAAATTTTTGATATTGACCATTTGTTCCTATCTTACATTTGTCATTTGTTTTTAAAAAGTGAGGTAGCAGACAGTTCGTGGCCTTATCTCATAACAGCAAACTCTTCAGTCTAACAACAGTAACTGAAAACTTCATTTGGTTCCTGAAACATTTACAATTTATCTGAGCTTAGTTGTTGTATTAGTATTGTCTTTCATTTTCTAGATCATGTTTAGTTATAAAATATGAGATTTTCTTGGATAACAGGAAAATTAACATCCTCATGCAGATATGAAGCTCAAGAAATAAAGAAAAATATTTAAAAGGAAAAAAAAAGCTGAATAAATTCCTGGAGCCTATGGGTAAAAGTCCACCCAGCATGGAATGAGTTATCAGAAGAAATTGTTAATTCTTGATACTACAAATAAGTGACAAATTTTTTTCTATTTCATTGCATCTTCTCTTGACAAATTTATTTTTAGCACCTGCCCTTAAATTGTTTTCTCAACTCTATTAGCATCTGGACCAAGTTATTTATGCTTTTAGATTGATAATTTCCATGTATTGCCTAATATATCCTCCTAAGAGAACTCTTTCCTATTATTATGCACATCTATCTGGAGCATGAAGAATGCATCCCAGGCTGTATTAGCATTTAGTTTCTCCCTGAGCAATATCCCATCATGAATATAAATAAACAACAATATAGGTGTCCAGTATGGTGCTATCTTTATTGTGAACTTTTGGTGGAATAAAATCAAGTTATGTATCATTTCACTGGAAGCCAATCAATATTATTAAACTTCTACTTACCATACCCTCTTCTTAATCTTTCTTATCTTTTCAATACAATCAACTCTTGAGTTTATGTGCATATGAAAAAAAGAGAGGATGCTAAGTCTTTAGTAATCCAAAACAATTGTTGAGTCAGAGTATTTGGTTTTGAATGCTTTAGAAAATTTTATTGTCTTCATGTGGTTAGGCTTCCAAACTCCAGAAGGTTAGCACAAAGAAGGAGTATGAGCTGTAAAAGATTTCTGAGAAATATCAGAAAGAGAAAATATAATATGTATTTATAATTTTCATTACATTTTGCCCAACAAGCATACATTTTGTTATATCAATCCCTACCCATTTTGTGCAATGATAGATCCTCTTTTGATCTTAAGGTCTACAGTTTCATGATACAAGGAATTTATCATTGCTCTAATGATCTTAGCAGGTACATTGATATTATCACTTCTACAAATATATATGAGACAGTAATCTTGAAAGCAGAAAACACTTTATATTTGAAGATGATCATACTACTTATGAGAAGGCTAGAAACAACCAAAACACCAGATAATATGAAAATGGTTACAAAATATATAGTTGCTTTATTAAATAACCTAAATATCCAAATGATTATGGAGAATTTTAACATGAGTTGACATTAGCTGTTTTCATTCATTTACTCATGCTTTCAACAAATGTCTTTAGTATATTCCAAACACTGTATAATAAAATAAAACTTATATTTCAATAATTTTGAAGAGCATCATGCAAAATTATCCATGTTATATTACTAAAATGGCTTTAGTACCACTATAACAGTGTCTGTATACAGAAGAGATCAGAAGGAACATTAATAACTGAACAATTAAGGCTTATCTTCAAATTTTCAGTATATTTATAATCTTATATACTCATTTTTACAAAAGGAATTTTAGACATTTATGAATAGATAAAGCTTAAAAACAATTTCTTATGAAAATTAGTAACAGAAGAATTAGAATACACTTTTAGGGCTTATGTGTATTTTTAAAAGTATAGCATCTTCTTCAGTTTTTCTCTTCTCTTTATGCATGAGAGACCATGTCTATTCTGGTTATTTTCTCTTTCAATATCAATGATAACCAGGCTGGAGGGCTCCCAGCCTTTGAAAATGTACTGTATAACAGATTACGTATAAGGTATCTGTAAATTGGATCTAAACCCAAGGCATTTCTCACAATGCTTCTCAATGTTGTTTTTCAGATTCGTGGTTGTAATATCAGGAGCAGCACAAGCAGAAGGCAGCTTTGCAGACAGAAAAGCCTTTTCAACTGATTTTAACTTTTGTGTCCAAAGTAGAAGTATTTAAGGGTTGAGTCTGTGGCTGGCTACATTAATTCCAAACCAAGTAAAATTTTTATTTGGTTAAATAAGTCTTTCTCAGGAGGATTGCTGAGCCTTTTACACAATAAATCTGAATTTTCCAGGCATAAGAAAATGAGAGGTGGAAAAGCACACTGACCAGCGATTGATTTAATCCAAAAGTACCCTGTCTGCTAGATTGTTCTTGTGCCTTAAAAGCTAAGACTGTCTGTGAGGGTTAGTGTCATGTATCCAATTGACTCAGCCGCTGAAGCTGTTTTTTGATAGGATTAACATTTAAATAAGTGGACTTCGATCAAAGCAGACTGCTCTGCATTGTGTGGGTGGACTTCATTCAACCCATTGTCAGCCTTAAGGAAGAGACTGACCTCTGCCACTAGACTTTCTTCAGGCTTGAACTGTAACTCCTCCCTGGATTTCCAACTTGCTGATCTGTCCTGCATATTTTGGACAAGTCAGCCTTCATAACTGCTTCAGCCAAATCATTAAAGGATTTCTGTCTCTCTGTCCACCCACACGTACACACAAACACACACACACACACACACACACACACACACGCACCACACTTGTTCTGCTTTCCTAGAGAACCCTGACTAATACATCATGCTATGATGTCATGTCAATATATTGACTATCATCAGTTCCAAGGATACCAGTCTCTTTCTCTAAGAACATCATAATCATGCAGGGTCATTTCTGGAATATGAAATAATTAACTATATTAGGCCTAAATCCAGAAGTTTTCTTGCAGCTCATCTACTAAGCCCGTCTGGACTCCCAGTTCATGTCTTTCCCACCCACCTGGTTCAGAGACCTTGGTCAATAAAAAGTCACCATGGATCCTAAGATCCAAGAATGATTGTTATAGCAGCAAAATCATAAATAACCAAGATTTCAGAGGGAGGTTTCCAAGAAAACAAGTCTTTATACTTGAAATTTTAATTACAGACTTAATGGTAAATGGGGTGTTTATTTTTTAAAAATACTTACTAGGTGTTGGAAGTTTCTTTCAAGCTACTTTGTTAGGCCGGAAAAGTCAATCTAAATGGATTTACAGAACTTTATTTCAGATTGAATGCCACATATATCTTAAAATCTTTGTATTTGCTATAAACTCAATTTTAATGTCTTTCCTATCAATCTGGACAAATGGTTCTGAGCTAGTTAAAAGCACTATGATTAAGATCAACACTGCATTGTTTTGAAAATTTGTTTGACAGGAAGCATAAAATCATAAATAATTTTACATTTAAAGAAAGAGGAAAAAATCTTTAAAATCAGTATTAGTCCAACCTAATAGAATATTTCTATCAAAAATTTTCATGTATGTCCATATTTTTAGTGAAATATATATTAGTTTAAGGTGGAACAATTCAAAGTCAGTATGTCTACCTAATTTATCAAAATGGTATCAAAACTAAATCATATATTTATGAAGGATTTATTGACAGATTAGATCAGGTATTTAGCATAGCCATTGTTGATTTGTAAGGAAATATTGGTTTGATGATGTTCCTGAGTTATTATGCTTTTGCTTACAGCTGCGATTCACCAACGTGAAACTTTAAGGATACTAAGTAAATACTACATGTTAAAAGAAGAGCATGATATGCTAACTGTATTGTAGCTCTTATTCTAAGACATGTGATGATGGAATTACCTGCACATCTCTTATGAAATTCCTATCTGGCCTGGAGCAATAGCTTAAGGTGCTTGCCTGGCATGCACAAGGACCTGGGTTTGAACCCCAACACCACATACACAATTAAGGGTTGGAGCAATAAAAACCAGATGAAAAAGTAAATAAAATTAATTCTCTCTCTCTCTGTCTCTCTCTCTCTCACACACACATACACATACACACTGTCTCTCTTTCTCTCTCTCCCTCTTTAATAATAACAGAAAACAAATTCATCTTAAAGTTATACCAGACCTTCCTGAGCTACTAGGGAAAAAAAAATTTTTTTTTTAAACTTTGGGATAGGTAATTGTGTGCTGATATACAGGAATTAAGATAACCAACTAAAAAGGAGGAAAAACAGTGGGAGTTTGAGAATTAGATGGACCTAGACGGAAGCCTCCTATGAGAGAGTGTGGCACCTTGAGCAGGAACAAGTCAGCTGTGGCAGTAACTACGGAACAGAGAAAGTCATTCAGATGTCTTCAAACGTAACTTCTACAAGACTTACTCTAACATGCTTCACAGAAGCACTTCGTGGAAAGTTGGGGGACTTAAATTCAAAAGTGCCAGTAAAAGTAAGAACAGCAGTCAAGAATCTGCTGATCACTAGAGAAAAAGTGAGAACAGAAACATGATATGAACAACAGGAAGAAATATCTATGACCGACTCCGTGAGAGTATGAATCAGCTAGAGGCAGTGATAAAAAGAGACTGACAGTATTTTTCATCTCTGTTATCTACTAAGGAAGTTGCATAGAACTCAAAGCCAATGATAGTTGTCAAATCTTAATTGTTCTTTCAGTATGTACGAAATCCAGGGGGCATTGAAAAAAGATACATATGTTTAATCCACTTTATTTTCAAAATAGCAATATGATATTCTGAGACTATTGGATTTGAATGTTTTTATAGTACACATTTTCAAAAGAGATCAATAAAGAATACTGATAAAATTTATATTTCAGTGATAATATGCAAATAACAATAACCTTGATTTCAAAGTGTAATTCTAAATATAGCCACAGTAGTAAAGCATAAGTGCCACTCCCTTGAGTGTCATTATCTTATTAAAAATAACACATTTCAAAACATTTAATAAAAGTTTGGGATCTACATTTTTTTCCTCTTGGCTATCATATAATCCTAGTTCTAGGTTTCTGTTTTGTTAATGTCACCTCTCTCAACTTGTGTGGCAAGCTTCACATGTATTCCACATAGTGAACTGGCAGGTTTCTGAACATTTGATATTGGAGCCTCTCCTCTTCTTACTCTACATTTCACTATCTTGTCAACTCATGTGCTTTCAATCACAAGCTGATGGCGAATGACTCCCATATGTCCTGTCCAATGTACATTGCTACTTTCATGTACCTGTATGAACATAAGAGTAGATGATGGATTATATGAGTAGTTTGGCTTCTTGGATGTTAATGTGGAAGGTTCACAAGTACTTCAAACTTTTAAATATTCACACATTTGAAAACATGAATTATTAATCTCCTACAAACCTTGATTCCAGATTTTGTTTTGAGGGGTGTCACAAAGGGTTTTCTATTCTTATAATGTCCCTCTCCCTTATTCTGATGATTCTTTATCACCAAATTCATTTGGCTTTGATATAGACAGATAGATGGTAGGTTCTTTGAATTACATATAAATTTGTGACTCTATTAATTTTCAGCATCACTGTCATAATCCCATCTATCCTCATCTCTAACAAGAACTACCACAGGGTCTTCTAACTGTTCTCCCCATTTCCCCTTTGTTGCCACTCTATCATTTTCCACAATATGCCAATGTGACCATCACAAGGCATCATCCACATCATGTTTCTTTCCATCCCCAAACCCTTCCAGACCCCACTGTGTTCTGATTGGCATCCAAAGTCCTCTATGTGACCTACATGACCTCCTCCAGTTCACCCGTTTCCACGCACCGTTTGTTCACTCGATTCCACACTCACCATGCCTGTGTTAGTTCTTCAGGTAAGTGAAGGTCTACTCTGAACAGATCCCACAGTCGTCGTTCCCTGTGACTGGATTATTCTTCCTTCCTCAGAGTCTCCCTTCCCGTGACTCACTTGGATAATTCTTATCTTCCACACTCCCATTTCCTCTGAGAACACTTTCCTAAGTCCTTCACCAAATTCAGCGCTATCGTGCATTCCTGTGCACAGCGCTCTCCCACAACACTTGGCTATATAATTCTACGTTGGAGCAATTATGAGTTGAACGCTTTCCTTTCTCTTTAGACCTGGAATAATGGGGTTGTATTAGTTTTGTTTAGAATTATACACCTAGCATGCAATGAAAAAATAGCACATGTTAAACAAAATATGGATTTTATTCTATTTGATGACCATGTGAAATATTCATAATGGCCCTGAAACTGTTACCTCAAAATGTTTTTGTGCAATTTAGTAATTAATGACCTGTGAATTTAAAAATTAAAATTGTTTGTGAATATTCTTACTTATTCCATGAAGGCCTTCTTGAGTACTCTCAAGTCTTAGGACTCCAGAGTTGCTCACAGTTTGTTTACAATTCACTTTATTTGATACCTTTATGTAAGCTACTTTTCCTTAATTTGAGTTTAAAGTCTTGGAGGAATTGTCTGCTATTTTAACATTTCTCCCATATTATTTATGTAGCTAGTACTCAAAATATGCACCTCTCTGGTGAAAATATACTGCATAAATGCCTGTCAAGCAAGCAGGCCCTTTCTACTGCCAGATTGTTTTTCCTATCCATGACTATATGGACCTGATAGGTGTCATCTCATTAAGTTTTTAGAGTCATTTGCTTTTTCCAAAGTGTTTTCTGAGTACAGATCAAAAGGGTTGCAGTAGACAGGATACTTCACAGGAAAAAAAAATCAACAAAAAATAACCATGAGGGATCACCACAGCCACTTACTTCAGAAACTAAATAGGATAAATTTGGTTTTAATAAGACACAGTTTGGGCTTTTAAGAGTTCGTGTAATTGTAAATCATGTTAGTTTTTTTTTTTTTTTTTCATTCTTGTGAAAGCATGGCCTCCTTTGGCTTTCGGAAGCCAAGTTGTCCATTAAATAAAGTCTGAAACTGTATATCACTTCCTTTGACCAGTAACTTGCTCCCCCTGGTGGTCGTGCTCAGCTTAAACTGTTGACCAAGTGTAGATATTTAATTTATAATTGGGCCTTTTTATTCCCCTTAAAGTATTTGAAGACTGACATCTTGACACCACTTTCTTGAGGGATGTGGATATGATTTATCCCTGAACTTGTTTTTGATAATAACAATAACAATGCTGTCTATTGATTTGGTGATGTAGTCCCAGTAATAGTTCTATTTCAAAAATCTCTCATTATTATAGTCCCTAATCGAATACTTTTTGTGTGTTATTATAAGAGTAACCATGAAAATCATGGTGATTAATAAGAATTTCATGCTTATCATAAGGTTTTTTTTCCTTAAGGCAGACTTAAAATCCAGGAATGTAGGGAGAAAAAGCAAAGACAGGGTTTGAGAGAAAACTTCCATTTTGACTCTGTGCCACTGTGTGCCATTTCACTGAATATTACTGCAATGCAAGCAACTCCTTTTGAAATCACTGAACGCTTCTGACTTAAAAGAGATACAGGTGGAAAAGGAATTGAATTAAGGGAAGTGACACTAAGTTGAATCTTGTCTTCCTAAGTAAGGTTAAACATTAAAAATAAATGGCCACATTTTTAAATATCATTAAAAATAAATGATCTTTTCTAATTTGACATCACGTAAATACTTCAGATGGTTAATGATGGCAGCATACAAGCTAAATTCCAAGTCAAATGCTAAAACAGTATATTTGTGTCAGAATGTCATCTTGGCTTCCAACTTAAGAAGGCTTCAGTGAAATGCTCTCAGAGCAAAGGGGAGGGGAGGTGTCTCCAGCTGAATAAATGTATGCTCCCAATGCGTGGTTGAAATGTTTTACTCTGGGCTCTTCATGCTAGAGAAGGCATTCAGGGGAAAAAAAATCTACAATATATTTTCTTCAGATGTCTTATCGTGAAGACTTTGCATTTTTTAAGCTTCCCTATCTGTCAGAGCCCAGTGAAAAGATGGATTCACTCCAGTAAGTTTCACAAAAGCTATTGGCTATTAAGAATAATGCAGAAAAGGGGAAAATAAAAAGAGAATTGAGAGCAAGGGAGAGATGTGAGTTGAACATTTACATTTGAAATATAAGGACTTCCCAATGTTTTGGGCTTAAAAATATTGTTTACATAACAAATAATGAAGAAGATTTGGGAATGCCTTGGAATCATAAAGATTTAGGTGACTTTTAGAGATGGTTCATTCAACCAGTATTTAGCACAGATCTGTAATAATGCTGCTGGATTTATACCATCAACATTAGCTTATGGGCTGGAAGGAATTATAACTGTGCAGAGACAATTACCAGTAACTGCAGCATATTTAGAATACTCTGGAGAAATCATCTGTGGCATTCTTTTGTAAGATCTGGTATCTATGAAGCTTTTCTGTATTGATTTTAAGATATTGGAGAGTCTGGACAGGGGTTAAACCTATTCCATTTATGGTAGCCCTAATCTAACAGAGAGCCAGCTGGTCCCTGAAATACCCTCTGTTCCATTTAGCATTAGGCTCCGTTGTACATAGTTCTCTTGAGCCAATTAAAACTTGACATTTTCCACCCCCTATAATTAATATGTAAATGAAGGGAAGAATTTTGTTTTTAAAAGCAGATTATACTTTTCAATTAAGATGACTCCTTACCTAGACCCAGGTTTGCAGTTGTAGGGTATTCAAAGAGCCTACTTAGATGGTTGCATATGAATTCTAGATGGTAGCATATAATGGAAAGATCCTTTATCTACATATCAAAGCAAGGATATCAAGTCCCAGAGAGTGAAATATACAATTATTAAATGTAGTCTTTAAGATGATACTAAGGAGAGAGTTGCAGCAGTTTATGTTTAAAATGAACTTTTCTATGTTTCTCTTTTGATTCCAACTTAGAAAACAAACTTTACAAAGCCCCTGCTTTCTGATGGTATGAATAATGAAAACTAGCCCAATGAATACATTTATGAAAACCACAAACTTGCGCATTTATTCTCATTTTATTGTCCAATTGGGTAATTAAAGGAGAGTTTCGGCTACATTGGAGACATTTGGGTCACAATTCAGACATAGAAGAGGAAAAAGTGGACAAAGCCAAGGAAAGAAAACACTTTAAACATGACCTTGTATTACTCTTGATGCTGCTGCAGAAAGAGACAGTTCTAAGGTGATGATAGAAAGCAATAACATGCAGCATGCATTTTCTAGGCTGAAAAGACAAATAATGCTTTGTTAGTGCTTTCTCCAAGAGAACATTTTATAGTTCCTGCCACTTAATCATAGCTGAACTCCTTGCACACACAAAACACAATGTCACATTTAATTTTTAGCCACTGAAAAGATGGATGCACCGTAAGTGTTAAAAGATGCAAAGGTAAAAAACGATTACATGATACTTACGGCACAGAAAGGAATATTACTGGATATCACAAATCAAATACAATAATTACTTTAAAAACTGAAGCATCTATTCACAGACTGAAAATAGGGGACATGAAATAATTAATGTTGGGGTTTGAAAAGCTCATCATAACTATCTTGAAAATAAAACTGTTGCCACAATATAAATTAGGTTGTTAAAAAACAGAGTAGGAGTTGCACCGGCATCCACAGCATGATATAGCACCCTGGAACATCTCATTAAATACTTCAAATTGATGAAGTGCTTTAAAATCCTTATGTTTTTATTTACTGATTTAAATTCAGTCCTACCAAGCAGAAAAAGAGACAGAGTACAGACTTGAGACCAAAGGAGAGCTAGGAGGGAGGAGCCGTCTTCCCGGATGCTTTCGAATGCATTTGTTACTCATGTGCCGCACTTCACTGCACTTTTAAGACATAGCTTTTCTCAAGAGAAAACTAAGACTGTAGATTTTTCTCTCTTTCAGGAATCAACCCCTTTTTCCTTTTATGCTTTTTTAGAAATATTTAACAGAATACATTTGTTCTGCATTTTGGATATAAATAGATATCTCAAATCCCTACACTTTTTGTTTAGAAAATAAGGAATTTTCCAAAGATATCGCTTATTGCTTTCATTATCCACTCTGCCATTTTGTTATCTGGTTTTTGCACATGTGCACACACACACACACACACACACACACACACACACACCACACAAGCATTTTAACGTTTTACTTTCCTGGAATATATTTCTCCTGAGCCTTCTAAACGTTCACAAATATCTCTTGAGTCTTTAGTTGCAGGTATGTGGTTATTGGTTCTCTGTCTCTGTAAAGTTCTTTAAAGCCTTACTTTGAATCTTTTGCTCACCTCTTCTCCCCCTTATTGTTTTAGGTACGTGGTTCCAGAAGGCATTCGCTATAGGACATCCAGATCTGACTAAATGTGTTGCTATGGGACTGTAGCATGAAAAACTAATGGAAGAGCAATTACCTGGTTATTTAGGAAATTCAGCCCTTTAAACCACTCAGGACATCACATGAACTCAAAAGCCTAAGAGCGTTCTTAAACTGCGGGGAAAGTGGTGATTTTGCTCTGAGACCAGCTCACCCTGTGTTCACTCCTTAGTGGCTGGCCAAGCCCTTTAAAGAAAGCAGGGCAGCGGCACACGAGTGTTACCAGGGAAAATTCTACCAGCCCCAGGAAAAAGCAACCCAGTCCTCTGGGAGAAATAGGAACTGTCATCACAGAGCCAAGCCGACTTCATCCTCATTTGCTTTTCCCTTCATTGCTAAGCAGCCTGCTCTCAGAGTTCTCTCGCTAAGACCTACCTTCAGCCCTCTTCAGGGACACTCCATGCTTGCATTTTGGTACCACCACAGGAAAGGCTACCTTCCTTGGATACCAGCTACCATGTCAACAAGGAATCAAGAATCAGCACCACGGATCATGACTCTAAAACTAGTTTAGTGTCCTTTTAGAATCAAATTCTCCTATCCACAACGAACTGCTACAATTACAAGGAAGGAGTGGATCTTGGGAACCGAATTGCTTTCACCATGTAAACTTAGCCTAGAATTCTTCTAAAGACATCATAACCAGTTCTCAGCATCATACTGTTGAACCCTGAGGGAAGCCCCTTGACCTGAATCATGGGTTTTCTGACTTCTCTGGAACCAGGCTGTGTATCAGTGCTCAAATGCTAAAAAGCAGAGACACATGGAACTTTGAGATACAGCAATACACCATGCTTCACATTCTTCTCACCCATAATCAGAAGCCAGAGTCTCCCCGTTCCCTCTCATTTCCACAAATCCACGCACTTCTCTTTCTCTACTTAACTTTCATGGATATTTTCCTCATGAAATTTTTATTAAATGCTTCAAAAATCCCTGTTTCGTGGTAAACAAAGTCAAAACAAAATCAAACTCCCTTTTTATTTTTTTCCACATACTTTTAATGTTTTCTCCTTTCAGCTTAAAATACGGGCATGCACTTATATATTTCTGTTTAATAGAAGGGGAAAGGACTGGTTCTTTGCAGATCTAAAATGCACAGTGAACCAATATGTAGATGACACAGGATCGCTTGTGATAACAAAGCTGTTCTTCACTCAGAGGAACCACCAAATCTTTCATTGGTTGAGGCTTTGTGTTTCAGCTTACTTAAGCATTCCAGACAGTCTATTTCTTTTTATTATTGGTTTAACATAATCTCATATATATTGGAGGGAATCATTGTTACATATCCATGCATATATAGATAATGACAAATTAGGTTAAGCCTGATCCTAGTCCAGAATCTCCCCTCCTTCATCCATCCCCAGATCTCATGTCTTCCCTGTAATATCCCCATGCTGTAGATAGAAAAGAGCATATGTATGTATATTAATTATTGAAATTTCTGCATTTCTCTGCCTGCCTGAGTATAGTTTGGCTTCTCATGGGAGTCGAGTGTACCGAGCCATATTGATAATCACCCCTTTTCCCTCCCTGGCTCCCTTCTCCCCTGACCTTCATAGCTATGATTCCCCTGGCTATGTGATAAAACCCCCTTTTTCAAATACTGAAATCTTTTCAGGCATTCCTCTAGTTCTTGCTTGTGTTGGAATCTGTCCCTTTCTCTTCTGTTCACTTCCCAGCTATCTGAAATAGAGTCAGTCAATCACAGGAAGAGGAATTTGTGCATTGAGGTTTCAGTTTTATGCTAGTCCTCAGCCCCACCCCATCCCCATATCATGCATTTTGCTTTTATTGCCACCCCCCACTCCACACACATATATACATCCTGCCCCTCTTAAACCATGCCTTTTCCCCACATTTCTCATAGTTCAGCACAACCTCCTTCATGGCTTTTCTCTTCACTCAAAGTCTTTCCATATTCTTGATTAATTCAACACCTGTGCAGGAAACCACTCCAATCACTTGCTTATAGTTTCTTGAGATTTGCAACTCTGATGACCTTCACATTCACATTCCCTCAGCCCCTCAAACTCATAACTCTGCATTGGGCCTTGTAATCTCTTATAATTATTCCACTGGTGAAGTTTTCAGCTATAAATGTGTACTTCTGTTTCTCACACATTTACACCTACTACAATTATAATTCAAGTCCATAAAACTTGGAGTTACTTATCTCACAATCTTTCCACAAGGTATGAATGAACTACATTTTTCTTCCTATAGACTCACTAGTCTGAATGCATCTCTTCTTGACTTAATTTCCTGGCCCCTTTAATCTTTTTGTCACTCTGTTAAGTTGGAAAAAACCTATAACCTGGATCAGATCTGCACCTTCCATTCCAATTCCTCTACTCATACACCAGAGCTCCTGAAATGAAACTGGGAACAATCACACATCTGTGCATATTAGGCCACAATAAACTCCAGGTCTCCAACCTCCTCAGCTCCCTTGTATAATTACAAGTATCACCTACTACAGGTATTCTTGAAATTCTTACATCCTGCTTCTACCAGACAATTTTCAAGAAACTGATTTAGGCACAATGTGACATATCAAATATTGTGCCTAAGTTTATAGCTTGATGGGTTTTTGAGACCTACTATGTGTAAGTCAACACACTAATCAGGAAACCAAGAACTCCTGCTCTGCTTCCCAGTCTGCATTCATCTCTCTTCAAAAGGTGTGGGAAACTTTGCATTATATTTTCTTTTCTCTCACTTGATCTTATTCATATATATAAATACATTAATGTATATATGTATATATATTCGCTTTTCTATCTGTTATTTTTTAGTAAAACCTTCTCTTAATGAGATTCATCAGTCTTCTGTGTAGTTTTGTCATTCTCAAGCTGCATAGAATTCCATTTTGTGAATATACCATAGTATATTCATCCATTATATTATAGATAAAAATTTGGTATGCTTCTTAAAAATTGTGTTGTTATAAAAATTCTAGTACATGTTTTTTTGAACATAGTTCTGAATTTCTTATTGAGATATATATATATATGAGTAAAATTATTGTACGTAGGTATGTAGTTTTTAATTCACATGGTCTGTCTGTGTTCAGTTGTTCTAGAGAGTGCCAAATTACTTCCCAAAGTGAGCACAGTGTCCTAGTTCACCTTGTATGCTACATACAAGCATACCCGATTGAGTAATTGATAAGGAAGAGAAATTAGGTATACAGTTGCCCTATCCATTAAGATACAAGACCCCGAAAAGAAACCCTCAAATCTTTAAACATCTGATTTTTGACAAAGGGGGGCAAAATATTACCTGGAGAAGTGACAGCCTCTTCAACAAATGGTGCTGGACAAACTGGTCTTCCACCTGCAGAAAGTTGAAATTAGACCCATATCTTTCTCCTTGCACAAGAATCAAATCAAAATGGATCAAGGAGCTTGGTATTAAACCAGCTACGTTGCAACTGATAGAAGAAAAAATTGGTCCAATACTTCAACATTTAGGAGTAGGCAAAGACTTTCTCAACAGGTCTCCGAAAGCGAAGGAAATAAAGTCAAAAATCAGTGAATGGGATTTCATAAAGCTAAAAAGCTTTTGTACTGCCAAGGAAACAATCAAAAGAGTCAAGAGGTTTCCTACAGAAATGGAGAGAATCATGGACTATGATTCCTCAGACAAGGGTCTCATATTCAGAATCTATAAAATCCTCAAAAATGTCAACTACAAAAATACCAACAGCCCAATTGATAAATGGGCCAGAGAGCTAAATAGAGACTTCTCACCAGAGGACATTGATCAAGACAATGAATACATGAGAAAGTGCTCTAAATCACTAGTAATCAGAGAAATGCAAATGAAAACCACATTAAGATATCACCTTACACCAGTCAGAATGGCAAAGATGAAGAAAATAAACAATAATAGATGCTGGAGGGGCTGTGGAGAGATAGGCACACTAACACACTGTT